>SZWC01008720.1:20455-37349 GCA_023375785.1 Penium margaritaceum
CCCCCCCCCCCCGGTTTGGGTCCCAAAACCAGGGGTAAGGTTAAAAACGGAAATGGACCTCCGAAGACTCAAACTATTCGAATCTCCCTCCTCTGGGTCATTGATGACGATTGCCCCTTTGTCTTATAAAAGGGGTACACCCCTGACGAGGACTGAGAATGCAATTCTGCGAACTCTGACGATGACTTCAGAGTAGGAGCTAGAGACACGGCCCGTTACAGTGGTTCTCAAAGCCATACGAACCCCGCTAAGGGTTTGACGGAAACAGCAGCTATGCCATATATGAAACGCCACCGGTAGCTGCAAGCAGCAACAAAAACACCAAAGGGGTATACGGCGTCCACACTAACATGTTTCAGGTGCCAAAAAGTGTGTTTGAAAGCTATTGAAGAGCTCTGCTGCAACCTCCCAACTTCTTTAAGCTTCTTCTCCACCCCAAGGAGCTAGGTGGATTTTTCTTGGACGGGGTGGAGAGTGCCCACCCCTCAAAACCACCAGTTTGCCTCACTTTCTAAGGTTCCATCCCCCCTCCTTAAAAAAAAATGGGACAGCGTCCTGTCCCAATGCCAGGGACTCTCACGACCTGAGAACAACCTAAAAAGAGGGACGATCCCACCTTGGGGACTTTTGGCGGCTTCCCCAATGCCGGCGGCTTAAGGAGGACGGTGCCAAGGGGCGCGAGACATGCAACGAAGACTCAAAAGGAGGCCAAGGAAGACAAGAAGACTGGAGGAAGAAGAAACATTTAGAAGAGGGAGTGAAAGAGTTACTAGGACTTGTAATTCCCTTCTTACTCTTTGTCTTAGCTTTGTGAGCGGTACTCATACTTCTTNGAACAACCTAAAAAGAGGGACGATCCCACCTTGGGGACTTTTGGCGGCTTCCCCAATGCCGGCGGCTTAAGGAGGACGGTGCCAAGGGGCGCGAGACATGCAACGAAGACTCAAAAGGAGGCCAAGGAAGACAAGAAGACTGGAGGAAGAAGAAACATTTAGAAGAGGGAGTGAAAGAGTTACTAGGACTTGTAATTCCCTTCTTACTCTTTGTCTTAGCTTTGTGAGCGGTACTCATACTTCTTGTCATTCCCTTATATTGTAATTATGTGTTTTCCTAGATTCTAGTCTCTACCACGTTCCGTAAGTCACGGTTTTGGAAGACTAGCTTTCAAAATCCACGCCATTGAGCCAACGTGGCGGCCTAGAAAAATAGAAATTGAATTAATAATTGCCTCACCGATCATGAGAGCAAGTAACTTGTGGGAGGCGATCCCTCCTCGAAGTTGTGGGGTGATCTCCACAACGATTTTCACGTGCTAGTTCCACAGACAACGAGATGGCAAGTCCGGACCGTTGAAGACCAACAAGGGCAAGGTGGTGATGGCCTTACCAGATGCCCTCAGCGGACTCCAAGTCTTGTGAGCCGCCATCGCGAGCACAGTTGCCAAACCAATGGGAACCATACCGCCGAATGCAACCGACGTGAACCTCGGCGACACCAAGAAGCATGCGGAGGCCGCAAAAGTGCTCAACGAGAACGTCGACGCGCACGTGGACAACCCCCACTCGACGGACGATGCGATGGAGGAGGATCTCCCAGAGGGGGACCCCGGCAAAGAGCATGACACTGACGATGGCAAAGGCGACAAAGATCGCGACCATTGCCATCGCCGTGCAACAAAACCGAGCCAATTGCTCGAGAAGGGCAAGGCGCTCGCCGCATCTCCTAAAGCTGCCAACGGTAGCGAGACTGCCAAGAGCAGCAAGGGCGACGAAAGTAGCCACACAAGAAGTTCTCGCAAGAACCAGTAGGACGACGTCATCACAAAGGCAGTTCGCGTTGACCGCCGTAGGCTTGCGGAGTTTGCTGTTGAGGCGGCAGGCTGACTCAAGATCACCACCAACGGTGGAGGTACGGCAACACTCGGAGGAGTGGGGACAGATCCCCTTTCCTACGACGTGGCAGGAATGAGACACGGCGGCGCCCACTCAAGCGTCATCGCTGAAGAAAGTCTCCTCCAAAAGGTAGGACTCCTTGGAGGCGTGTACGCAAAACCGTACCCTCCTAAAGTGGGTAAAGGTGCACAGACAACGTGAAGCTTTGGAGGCTATCGCTGATGCTCTGATGACATCAGAGCTTAAGTTCGCGTTTGCCAACCTGCTGGCCCACGTCGGGCAGAACATCACAGACCTTGACCGTGATCACCAACTGCAATGTCTGGTCCTCCATGAGGCAAGCCGTCGATGCAACGACCTCGACAAGGCACTGCAAAGTATGAGCCAGGTATGGACACAGTAGCAAGCGCAACACGCCACAGCTGTAGATGCCACTGCCGGTGGCAGCGACAACTTGCCTACCTTGATGACTTAAGGGCCGGTCATGAACACGTCCTTCCTCCACGGTATGGAGATCTTCCGGAAGGTCGTGAACCAGACCAACTGGCTGAACCGCATGGAGCACGTCCAATGCATCCACGAGGCTCCACTCAGTCAGTGGGGCCACCCTGACATGTCTCGGCTTGAAGACAAGCTCTTCAAGTACATGGTCAAGGAGTGGAATGCGCAGAGGCATCACCTTGAGTGGTAGCCCGTGCTGTGGGAAGCCTTCAACGCAATCATGCATAAGAAGTGTATCCAGCGTGAGGAGGCATAGTGCACCTTCCATAAGATCAAGGACTTCAAGCAGCTTGGTAACTTGCTTAAGACCTACTTGAGCGAGTTTACCGCGCTCCTGGAGGAAGGCAAAAGCTTCACCGAGAGTGACGGTACCTAGACCTTCGAGTACCTAGAGTGCTTGCTTGTGGAGTACTTCCACGATGGTCTTGCCAGCAAGAAGCTGAAAGACAAGACCACCATGACCGCAACGGGCCAAGCTTTGAAAAGTTGGAGGACGTTGCGAGACTACATGAGCAAACGGTATTCAACAATCCCGAAGCACTACTCAGACGTACGGCCAAATGCGTGTGCACAGCAAGGCCACGATGTACGCATGGATGCTGCAGGGGCTGGAGGGACAACCGGGCAGCAAGGCAGGGTCAAGGGCAAGCAGCCGGCAAACCCCTCAGCCAAGAAGACTAGTGAAAACAAGCCCCGTAACCACAAGCATGGTCGCGCCAATGACGAGCTCAAGGTGGCATGCGAGTGTCGTAACAAGGCATTCTACAAAGGACTGTGCCACAACTGCATGCAGCCCAGACACTTCAAGGCTCAGTGCCCTGAGGTTACCGGTGGTGGACAAAAGGCCGTGGCGTTCGTTGCAGCCGCAGCACCTCGTCGGGAGGCTACAGAAGGCGGCCGCGGACAGGGCCGTGGACAGGGTCGCAGTTGTGGCAATGGGCCCGGCCGTGATAACGGACAAGGCCGTGGGACGGGTTTTCCCCATCCCTGAGTGACGTTAGTGGGGACCACTCAGGGTAAAACTGGATCATGAGTATGGGTTCATGTTTTCGTATGAGGATGTTAAAAAATTTGAGTTCTTGACGAGCTCAAATTTCTCTGCTATTTTCTCCCCTCTCATTGAACCTCATTCTGCACTTGTTGATCGATATTGTCCACTAAAGCTTGCATCACCGGACGAGTTGCATAACCAAACCAGCTTAGTGGTGGTGACACCGACCACTAAGCAGGAATTATGTATCACGGTGATTGAAGCAAACGTCCTCAAAGCAATGAGTTCAATCACGTTCGCAGTACCTTTAGTCGACGATTTCAACCCAGTGAAATTGAATGATTGCAAATCCACACGTTCCCACGAGATGTGGACTAGAGTAAGTGAATCATGGGAACTGTGGCGTCTGCCATTTTGATTCCATGTTTATCACAAACGCGGCTTGTCATCGTCAAGCCTGTTCACTCGGAAGAGTCAAGGCAATATGACGATGCAGTTGAAAGGACACCTAGTCGGTGCTCTCATGAACGTACTTGCTGACACTGAAGGAGACGACTCCTTCGTTAGCCTTGGCTTTACCTGACAGGTCATCTTGAAGTACGAGAAATTGAATGGCGCAGTTGTTGTCGATGACAATCATACGATACCCATGATTGGTACTTGTAAAGCAAACTTTTGTATTCAATGGTACACACAGTGCGTCACGTTGAAGGTATCCAACCTTCTTGACCCGTTTGACATGGTGCTAGGCGATCCCTGGCTCCGTAAAAACAAGGCTCTAATGTTCTTTGAATCAAAGTATTTGATCCTCCGAAAAGGACAGCGTCGCTTCACGTTGATTCCGAGTATGGAATTATCACCAACCCGGCTTAAAGTCCATGCCAGCTTGTCTGCGATGCAGGTCAAGACCCGTATTCGACAAGGCTATCGATACTTCTTGGCTCAGCTACAGAAAGTGGAGGACAACGTGAAGCAGTGGCATACCGATTGATGCTCTCGCCGAGTATGAAGATACATGGCATGCTTCATGTGAGCCTGTTGGCTCCATACACGGCAGCGGAAACCCTTTAGCCACCACCCACAGTCCTTGCTGTCGGTGGCCAATACGAGGTTCTTTGCCTACTTCAGCACTAAGAGCGTACTCTCTGGTCGCGGGTTGTTAAGGAAAACCTTGTTTTTTGGGCTGGGTGTGGACTTGAACATAACTCATAGGAGCCCAAATCTCGGTTGCCCACAAAGGTGGTCAATGAGTATTGGAGCGAGCTGGCAGTTCGCACGGATCGACATGTGTCAGAGGGCACCACCTAAATGCGGAAAAAGTGAACAACATTCTCGTAGGATGGCATTCATGGACTGCAACCATAGGAGGTTGGGGACGCCCAACATGGTTGTCACGCGGACGCTCCAGCCTAAAGGGGGAAGGCCGCTAGCCGTGCTGACCAACAAGCAGCAGCTTAGGTTCAAGTGCCATGAGCGTGTTCATGTTTAGCTCGTGATTGAAATTATTCAATTTTCTTTCACAATATTGATGACTTTCTTACTGACAATCCTGCTTGTTGTTCATGAACCGGGATGTTTCATCATAAGCGGGGACGAATATAACGAGAGGGCCGGTTTGGCCCTCCCTCCTCGCTGAAGCAAGGGGTGGTTGCACACCACCCCTCGCATCAGCGAGGGCTGGCCGGCGGCCAGCACTACGCTGGCCGCCAGCTAGCTTGCTGGCGGCTAGCTGGACGGCCAGCGGCTGGCCAACAACCGGCCAGCCGCCAGCCGTCGATTGCGGCCTCGGCCCGATCGGGGGCTGAGGGGCCACGATGGCCTCGAGGGTGAGGCCTCGTGGTCTCATGCCCTCACCCCCCCTTGCCCTCCTTGCAAGCAAGGACAAGGGATAGGGGGACCTTCCAGCCATAGTGTTGCAAGTGTAACCTAGGGATTGCAGAGTTTGTAAAATGGTACTTATAGTATTAGAGATCATTTTGAAGCCTGGTTTGTAGACCTAACCACTGCTTTTCTAGGGGAAAAATGCCGACCAACGACTGGAACTCTTTTGATCTGGCAAACCAGTCCGACTGCAAATCAAAGACATGCACGATGGCATGGTGTGGAGAACTTGCCCAGTGAAAGACCAAAAATTCATCCTTCGATGGGATTTCTTGTACCGACACCATCAGCCACTGCATTGGAGCAGCGGTTTAGTACATATGAGCACTTATGACCAGAAATTACGGATGCCTCCAATTGAGCAACATACAACAAGAAGAACATTCAGGAATGAGCAGAGGTGGAAAGTAGCAAGAGAAGTTGCAGCAGTTTTAAACTCATGTAAAAGCATACAAACCAGGTCCAAGGCTAGTCCACCAAGAAACTTCTAAAGGCAATAGAAAAAGCCGTAGACGGTGTTGGCAAGCTTATGGGACAAGGTGGGAGCTCTCTTGTAGCTCTTGGTACGTGGATCACCATGTGAAAATAAATCACCGTCCATCAGTTCTGCATTAGGATATGCACGGGTACGGACACGGCCAAGAGGTCATAGTAAGTTGTATAAACACTAAGGGTTGGCTCAGATCGCAAAACTCCTCCACGACCCAATGGTATGCATGTCCATACAGGTGCACACTTGACAAGTGTACAGAGAGATGCTAAACAATGCACATGCACACAACCAACTCTCATCCAGCCCCAGGAACATAACATATCCCAAAAGAACAACTGGCCATCATAAAATTTCCTTACTCCAATGCCTTGCTTCAAAATTCAGTCCGTTGCATGTGCCTGATGACCCAGATGACAGAAAACACCCATTCTCCACCCAATCACATGCAACATGATATTCAATGACAATGTGCTTCATGCGTGTGTGGCATACACCAGAGTCCTCTACAATGGTGATATCAATCAGGTCGTCATAATTCACGAAACTAACAGCCACACACTGGTACAACTCATGAAAAAAATACTTCAAGCACTTTGCCTCTATGATCCAAGCTCCCACTATAACATGCTTAGTTTCTAACGAGCAATACACGATTGTGTTCTACTTACAAGTGCACTATGACATAGTAGCACTTCCTAGTATGAACACACGGTCTGTTTGGATGTGCCCATCATGGCTACTGGCCTATTCATTGTTTGTGTAGCTGCCAACCACCATTGGGCACTGCAGGCAAAAGCAGATATTGAGATGGTAACCACACGCCTTACTACCGCCTAAACTTGGATAGTCATTTACGAAGAAATCTTATTTTTAGTTTTTTTTTTCCTAACAACCGGGGTCAAATTTCCGCACACTTGCTACAAGGACCCAGAGAATAACGGTTCTCTTAAATTCAGAAATGGCTAGGGATCTGGTCCAAACATGCATGCTCAAACCCTCCACATGAGTTCAAACGGCCTAAATCAACCAGTCAAGGGACCTTGCACCAGCCTGTACCTTGTTGCAAACTTCGTGCGAGCATGAATCAAGCTCGCATTTTTTCCAGAACTTGTTTCAAAAGGAATTCCAGCACATTGGCTACAGGGGGAGAACCTAGTCATGCAGCAGGGTCAAGCCAAGGGTAAATTATTCTTACCCAAATGTAGGTGGTAGTTGGGTAGTATGTTACACGCACAGCCACATGAAGAGCTGGTGCTCAAGGACATCATGAGAAACATGTAAGGAGGTTGACAACAAAGGCGATGTCGAGCCGAGTGGTTGAGGCCAAGTACACGGGGATCCAATGAAGATTTAGGGTCATACCCACCTTCTCCCTCAGTTCTATTGGATCATCTACCTCGAGGGCATTGTGCTTTTCTGGCATGTCATGGGTCTGGAGGCTCTACACCAAGGAGTTCAGCACATTGCTCCTTTACAATGTGCGCATAGTGTCCTTGGTGAAACAAGAGTATACTCCATTGGCGATCACGTACGATCTTCATCAGAAAAACACGACTCTAGGATTATGTTCCTACATCCTACAAACATCTTGGGGGTTTGCTTACGTTTCCCTGATGGCCTCATGTGAAGGACATGTGATCAAGAGGTCACAAACGTAGACTGATTTTGTAGTTAAGAACTCATCTGTCTATCTGGGGAAGACAGATGAAACTAAGTCACGATGGTTAGTGGAGGGCTTTTTGCACAGTGGTTTTGCAGTGTTTCCTTGTGGTCTGTTTCTTTTTACCATTTATGGCATGACCCCTCTCAGTGCATGATTATGTCCTACACGGAATGGTATACCTGCACCCCTATGGGAGGGGGTCCGGTGCATGGAGGTAGTGAATGAGGGCAGTGGGCTCGTTCCCCATATAAGAATACACTAATCATGCATTGAGTGCATGAATGTATCTTATATGGGATCTCTAACCCCCACTCCTACGGGGAGCTCCCTTGTGTGGGGCTAGTGCATGAGAGCATTTTGGTTGGTTCTCGTAAAAAATACATTAATCATGCACTCAGTGCTCGACTTTTGACTTACATGGAATGTTGGACCTCTACCGCTAGGGGAGGGGGGGTGGTCCAATGCATAGGTGCGATGTATGAGGGCAATGCACTTGTTCTCCATCCACATTTACATAGATCACGCACCTGTTGTGTGACTCTGTCTAACATGGATCATTGATCCTCACTTCTACCGGGTATCTAGTACGTGGAGTTAGAATAGGAGGATTCTGCGCTCATTCCCCATATACAACTACTCAGATCACACACATTGTGCATGCTTTTGTCTTATGTTAAACGTTAAACTCCACTCATATGGGAGGTCCCGTATGTGGGTGTGGTGTACAAGGGTAGTGTGCTTGTTTCATATACAAGGATGCACTCATCATGTACTAGGTGTGTGATTTTGTCTCATATGGAATACTGGGTCCCCACTCCTAGTGGGGGGGGTCTAGTGCATGGACCTCCTGTGCTAGTATGTGAGGAAATTGTGCCTTTTCTCCATAAAACAGTGCACTGATCACGCATTCAATTTGTGATTATGTGTTTAATGGGATCTTTGACCCCCAATCCAAAGGGGGAGTCCAATGCAAGAGATTAGTGCATAAGGGAAGTACGCTTGTTTCCCATGTAAAGATGCAATGGTCACACTCTTTGTGCATGATCTTAGCTTACATAGAATGGGGAGGTCAAGTGTGTGTAGGTAGTGTATGAGGGAAGTGTGCTCACTCTCCATACACAAATACACAAATTAGGCACTCAATGCGTGATTTTGTCTCACATGGGACATTACACCCCTTCTCTTACAAGGGAATTTGGTGCACGTGACTAGTGTATGAGGACAGTGCGCTCGTTCTCTGTATAAAATACATTGATCACGCACTTAGTGCGTGATTCTATCTTGTGTGGAAGCTTACTCCACCACTCATACGATAAGATCCGCTGGGTGGGGGTGGTGTATGAGGGCAATGCGCTTGTTTCCTGTATGAAAAAACATTTATCACATACTATGTGCATGATTTCATCTTATGTGGAATATTGGATCTCCACCCCTATGGGGAGGTCCCATGCACACGGGTTGTTTTCAAGGACAGTGCGCTCAATATCCACAAAGGAATCCGTTCATCGAGCACTCAATGCCTGATTTTATCTCGTATGGAACATTGGACCTCCATTCCTATGGAGGGGTCAAGTGCGTGGGGCTAGTGTATGAGAACAGAGCACTTGTTCTACATACAAAAACATATTGGACATGTACACGGAATCTGACTTGGTCTAATGTGGCTACTTTGACCTCTAAATCCTATGTGGAAGTTCAAACACATGGGGCTTCTGCATGAGGAACATGCGGCGTTTTCTACACAACAATACAATGATTATGTTCTTAATGTGTGATTTCATACTATGTGGAACACTATACGTACACTCCTAATGGAGGTTGCACCACATGGGGCTAGAGTGCAATGGCAATGTCTACCCTCCCTCTGTGTAAACATATACAACTTATGTACTCACATTTTACGAACACTAGAATGGTACACTCCAATTCCAGTGTGCTTGCTCAGTGTAGGGGGATTGAGGGAGCGTACTAGAAATCCAATGTGGGATTTGAACATCATCGGGCATACATGGCACTCGACATGTTCGACGTTGTTCATCAAAGTGCATGTATAACGTGCATGTATAGCGTTCATGGTTGGTAATACATGCACTTTGATGAACAACGTCGAACATGTCGAGTGCCATGTATGCCTGGTGGTGTTCAAATCACGCATTGGATTTCTAGTACGCTCCTTCAATTCCCCTACAGTGAGCAAGCACACTGGACTTGGAGTGTACCATGATAGTGTTTGACGTTGTGCATCAAAGTGCATGTACAACGTTGTACATCACAGTGCACTATTGTATAGTAACAAAAGGAATGCGGGGTGAAAGCAGGTGCCTTTTTCGACAATGGATGTCTATGATATGTTGAGGACGTTATGTCATGTCTTCTTCATGTCGGGGTCCGATTACATCAACATCAAGGTCCGCCACACCAAAAATTGCCTTGTTTATGCACCAACATTAATGAGTGTATCGCTGGTCATTTGGGGGGCCTTTGATGATGATTAGGCAACGTGATTCTTCCCTAGGACTTTGAATGAATGAGGCATTTTCTACGAAGCAGCCCCATGAGAAAACGACAGTGGACAAGTCGCGCAACAAGAGGCAACAAAAGAAGACATCCAAAATGACACGGATCTTAGTTGTTGCTCCCCGTCGGGATGGCGTGTGGTTTTTTTAATCTGTATTCCTGTTACTGAAAAACTTCCAATGCACTTCGTAGTAAAATGGATAGTGTCATCATTTCAAGTACCTTGATCGCCAATTTTTTCCTAGGCCCTGGGTTGTAGGTAGGCATTGGAGGATACTTTGCATTGAATGGCGGCAATGGCACTTTAGGAGGATGTGCTATAGCATCACCGAGGAGACAAAAAAATGCCGACGTTACATATAGATAAGAGTTTTTTTTAAGAAGACACTTCAAATGATCTTATCCTTATCCCAAATCCTGAATTTATCTTATGCTCCTCACCACATCCCTACGAGCCACCTACATTTTTCTCTGCATAACACGTGTTGATTGCACGCAATTTATGGGGGGGGGCTTATCTGCTGGATCAAACGTGTTTATGCATGCAAGAGCAGCTTACCCAAACGCGTTACTGGGTACAGATGAAGAAATTTGATGTTGCATTAAAAATGCTTGACAATGCCATAAACCTCTTGCAAACCTGTCGATGATCGTGAACGGGTATGTGCCTAACTGGCTAGCTAGACCCATACCAGTATTGGGTCAAGAGAGCGTCCCAGTTGCTAATGGGTGAGGCTGATTGCGGTTGAACTTGATGATTAGACGAGTTCAAACGTCTTTCTCACTCATTCTGTTTGCTGGGTTTTCCTTTGGAACATTGTCGAGGACGTTCAACTCAACCCTCCACATTTATGCGCCCGCATGGGATTTGTTTTCTTTGTATTAAAATAGCTTACTGGTTGTCACCTAGTGCACCAAAAATGGGTTGTAAATGGAGAATAAACCAATGCCCCTCCACCTATCAACATGAGCCACCGGTACTTGAAATTTCAATGCCTGTTCCCAGTAGTTGTATTGGCCTTTGGACCTGTCGTAGGCACACAAATTGTGACTGCTTTTTTAGAGAATGGAAGGTTGTGCATAACTTATGGAGCCACGGAGGTTGAGGTTACAGGCCATCACTGATAGGCTTGAAGTCTTGAGGAAAAAAACTGGCTAATGGCTGGCTAATTGCATGTGTCCCCGCGCGAAGGTTCCTATGTCCTACTGCCCTTGTAGTTGCTATGTAGCTGACATACGTGAGTCCTTAAAACTCACGGGTGGGTTTTTTTTTCTTACATTCATGGCCCACCACACAGCGACTTTAGGACTCTTTGACAGTTTAGCCGAGGCCGTTTTGGCCAACTGTCTTGACCTGTGGTCTCTTGCTTCAGAAGTTTTTGAAAGCTTCAACCACTTTCAACAACGGTTGACAGAAGTGTCACAAACCATATCAATGTTTAGATATCATTAGGTCAACTTCTCAACGATGCCCACATTTTATAACGAAGCATCACGATAATCTCAAAGTCCCCTAACTTCTCGGCGGAGCTTCTAAAATCCACAATTCATTGTGCAACTTTGTACACATCGCTCAGCTTGAGCATCTAAGACCCAAATTCTGCCTCATTCTCATCCTTGGCATTGTATGTATGCTCTCAGTGCACTCGACACTTGTCATCAAAGTACACTTACTACTTAGTACAAACAATCCATTTTCTGAAACTCCAGAATCATTTTTATCCCGCACCTCATCCTCTGAACCACCTACGTTATGACTGACGTAAAACTTAGTATCAGGGCACAACAACGCTAGAAGGACAACCGACACGTTGAGTACCCGGTGATAGCCTCACACAAATCATTTGCACATCTCTACTATTCAGAAGATCGTGGACTTCACAACAACAATGGTGAATGCAGCGAGCGTACAAGGTGACAAGCAACAATCGTCAGTGAGTTCTCTGGTGGTGGTGGACCAGTGGCATGCGATCAACAACAATTCATGGCAAATGGTGCAGCGCCGAAGAACCCGACAGCCAATGTGGTGATGGACCCCTTGGGCACGGCAAACCATTCGCTCACGCCACAGCCCATTGGGTTGACAGGTGTCACGATGGGAGGCATGTTTCGGCAAGCGCGAATTAACGCAAACTTGTACTTGAAATTGTCGGAACTTGAGAGCCTCACCAACCATCTGGTCAAACAACTCAACAGAGTGATGGAGGAGCTTAGATTTTCTCGTGCACGCAAAGTAGTGCTTACGTAGAGAAATCTACAACTCTCAATTGAAACTCAAGCACGACAAGCACTCCCTCAGCTGCTTGACCTTGCAAACTTCAAGGGACCAACTATCAGGATAATGGCAACAAAGTTGGGGGTGTAATTTACCGTTGTTTAGGTCAACAATGACAAAAACAAAATTGACATCAGGGCATCGCTTTTGATTTGATGGTCCGATCTAAAGTCCATCCAATGGTATTAGGAGACTAGCAAAGCTGCATCAACGGCTCTCGCGACCGCACTCACGCCATCAATCGCATGCATACTACATACATGACCAATCACCTCACCCTTGAAACTGTGTACAAAAAAGTGTATTGGGTGGTGAACAGAAAAGTGAACAAAAAAATTCTCTATGTCATAAGAATACCTGAACTATTTTCATGTTTGACAAGGAATACATATGTGGGCTCTAGCCACATGCCTTCATGTTCATAAATGTTGAGAAATCCATAGATACAGTAATACACTTTTGGATACACTGATTTTGGAGTGTATGAATTTGGTCGATTAACTATACCTCGCATACTACCTCAAGAGCGGATCAATCCGAAATGGCAGGGCTCTCTCACACAACCAAAAACATGGAGCAACTTTACATGCACTGCACTCACTCAAATTTAGAATTTGAGCAAGAAATTTGAAGCATAGTACACACTCTAATGGTTGCATCAATAGTCCAGTGTGGCAGAGTACACTCGGTGTTTTGGGGAAATCATCACCGACAGTAATCTCGCAACCAAAGAACTTTACTTCCACTACAACAACAGCCTCGAGGAAGATTCTTGGCGACCAATGGCCATTCTGAACATCCAAGACAACCTTCCACGAATAATCACAATAGTCAACCTCTTCAATAGCGCCGACTACAACGCTCGGATGGAGGAATCCAACCGTTGACAACCCCAGAGCCACAATCCTTGTCATAGTAGAGGAAATTGTAGTTGGCAGAAACCGCGTCTCTAAAAGGAATCAATGCCATTGACCAGTGCAATCAACGGCTATGTTAGACTTGCAGAAAATTGGATTATATCTCGCACGATTGTTGAGAGTGGCAACAACATACCAAGAAGGGAGGGAAGTCGTAGGTGAGAAATGAGGAGTCAAGAAAAGACAAAGAACAACTGTAGCTAGCGAGGCTCACATCAACACAGATGAGGGTTCCTGAGATCGCAAACTTTGCCGAGGGATACGAGGACGACCAACGGGCGATACTGTTATGAGTGCAACGGAGGGGTTGTAAAGGTCACGGAACAGTACCGACTCTACTGGATGGAGGAGATTCTCACAACTTCATCAGCAACAACATGGTTTGGGAGCTAGGTTTGTAGGCCAAACTGGGAGTATTCAATGGAAAATCCAATGACAGATGTCTACAGATCTGTCAACTTTACAAACCACATTGGTTGCAAACCGGAAATCCATACAATGTAGCGTCATGGACTTTCCCAATGAGCAACCACAAAATCATCCTCGGGTAACATTTCCTTTGTTAGCAAAATACACAAGTACACTAGAGTAGCGGACCACTTTACGTTGGCATTAATGGCAGAATTTGACATCTGCCTCTGAATGAGTGACACATGAAGCAGCGGCAAAAATCAGTAGCTTTAAAAGCAACAAAGGAAGTTGCGACCACCACAAAATGCCAATGGATATCCCTGAACGTGGCCAAGTTGTATCTTCAATGCAGAACTCAAGGGTGGCTAGTCCACATAGAATTAATGGATGCGGAATGAATTCTAATTGTCAAAGTAACACCCACGGCATCGGCACCTAGGAAGTTTGCAGCAGAAGCGAAAGAGTTTGTAGAGCTCATTGATGAGTTTAAAGGGGTTTTTCTCGATGTACTACATCAAGAATCGCTAGCGTAATGTGACATCGATCATTGGATGGACTGAAGCCAATAAGTAGACCAACGGTGAAAGGAAACCAAAAGGTGACCAAACTCCGGAAGCAGCTGGATGAGATGCTCGGCCATGAGCTAATCCAAATCTCAACGTCATGGTACATGGCACCCGTACTTTTTGTGAAAAAGAAGATGGGAGAGATGTGGATATGTGCGGAATATTGAGGATTCGAAGATGTCAATGTGAAGAAGCGCTCCCGCCTTCCCACGAGCAGATGACCCTTTCAACCAAATCCGAGGGGCCCAACTTTTCTAAAACAGCTATCGTCAGCTGTACTTATCGGAGAAGGACATCATGAATACAACATTCCACACCATGTACGGGCACTTTGAGTTCACAGACATGCTGTTGGGACTCACAAATGTCCCTACAACATTTTTTTATGCCAATGAACAACATTTCTCGCCCATACCTTGATGACTTTGTTCTGGTGTATCTTGACGACACCCTGTTGCATAGTCGCACCTTAGAGGATCATAATGGACATTTTCAAAATGTTTTCAAAGTTTTAACAAATAGATAGGTTTCTTCGTAAACTCTTGATGTGTAGCTTCAGTCAGCATTCGATGAAGATTTTCAGCCACATCATCGATGGCGGACAAATGACCATGGACCCAGGAAAGATTGATGTTATCACGGATTGGTCAACGCCCACAAACATGCGAGATGTCAAGGTGTTTTCAGGCTTGTGCAACTACTATTGTTCGTTAGATGACTATGTCCGAGTGTCACTACCCCTCTTTGATCTCACCCGGAAAGCCAACGTGTATAATTGTGGGAAAAGCAAGCAACAAGTGCCCAATTCTTTAAGTAAAGCTCTCACCTTGGTGCCAACCTTTTGATTGGCAAATCCAACGGTGGGCAACACCATGGCCATCGATGCATCAGATTGAGCCATCGGAGTCATTCTCCTCCAAGTTAATGGCGGCGGAGAACAAACAATCACGTGCATGTCAAGGAAACTGCGTAGGCCAAAACTGAATACGTGGTACAAAAAAAGGACAAGCTTAGAGTCATACGCGTGTTCAAAACATGGTGGTCCTACCTAGAATGCAAATAATCTTGAGTCTGTACTGACCATCACGCCCTGAAATACCTCATGACCTAACAAAATCTAAGCCGTCGACAAACCCAATGGATGGAGATCTTTTTTTCAAACTTTGACTACGACATTGAGTAACGACCCGGAAAAACAAAAACGGTGAATGCTTTTGGTCGATGACCAGATCAGCACTCTTCTCTTCGAAGGATATCCATACCTTGTGAGGCTGTTCACAAATGGTTACAAGGAGTTTGGCCCGTAGGACAAGACCAAGTTTTGGTTTGACGATCCCTAGTGGCAATGGCATTTCACTCGTTAGGTCGTCGTTCTTCTGAACAAGGAACCATAGCAAATGCTATTGGAAGAGTGCTAGGACACCGGTCTTGGTGGACACTTGAGCAAGGTCAACATGCTCAAGAAGCTAGTAAAGCACTAGTGGTGAAACAACATGCAGACTGGCGTGGTAAACTTCTACAAATCGTGCAACACCTTTTAGAGACAAACATCTCCTTGCACGAGCCCACCTAGCCTGGGGTAATGTCAATCATCCAGTTGATTCTCATGTATACTACTCCTCCATTGTATTCTCTTCCAAGGAGTTTGCAAGCATCTATGTAATTGTTACATCATTGGTTTCTTAGTGAACGACTTTAGCTTCGTTTCCAATAGTAGTTACAAGTATCATAACAAAGGATAAAATGACCAAGGGGCCTGGGTTTATCGTTTGTCCCAACGCGGTGACCTGCATAGACGGATCCATCGGCAAGGAAGTCCAAATTGTGGCGGCGAATAACAGGATGGCCCGTCCAAAACCCTCACAAATAAACTTTGCTGCATGTTTCATTGGCTGGCGACTCCTCGTCGTGACAAGGACTCTGCGCACAACATGTGTCTGCACTTTGGCAAGGAAATCATCAAATCGTCAAGAACCGACTAGAAAATGTGACTCAACAATGTATAACAACGTGAAAGAAGATGTTTGAAAATCAAGGTGTTTGGGTGCTTACGGGCACAATTCGCACTGCGCACTCGACGGCTAGAAGCGCCGAGTTACGAGCATGGAGAGGAGATTATAAACAACACTTGGACTGGGACTCCCGGAAAATTCGCATAGAAACGACAACCCCCCCCCACCACAAGACACAACAGATGTATTGTAGGAGTGTATCGTGAGTAGTATCTCTAAAACATGTAAAACCTACGCAAGTGTATATGTACGCTTATTCACTTTTCTCACCCATCTCCCAATACACCTTCACATACTCTCCTCCAGTACAAATCAAGTTCGATGGGGGAGGAGGGGGGGGACCTCACCACAATCCCCCCTTTAGAACACGAGGATTGTGTCTTGTTTGTGTATTGGTTAGTGGTGCAGATAGACAACAAAAAAAGACACGAGTTTATTCTGTACCATTCAAGTAGCTCTGGAGCGTCGATCTTACGAGGGAAAAAAAAACGATTCCCTTGTCGTGCACAATTTGTTGTGGGCACGATGTGAGCAAGCAAACAGGACCCTGACATGAAGTCCCCCGCCCCTCAAAAAAAGCTTGACTATATTAGGGGGTGTATTGGGCCGTGTCTCTTATATGTACTCAAAGACGTACACAAGTGTTTCTTTGTACATATGTAAAAAGTAGATACCCCTTGCAGATGCGATACCCAAAACATAACCCAATGCACATTGACTTCGAGGAAGGGAGGGTGGGGGGTGGGGATTAATGACGACCCCCCCCCCCCCCCCC
>SZWC01008720.1:37437-49217 GCA_023375785.1 Penium margaritaceum
TAGTGAAAAGTGTATGTAGCAAGTGTATCAACAATTGTGGCAGGTACACAACTGCACAAACACGCGTGTCTTTATATTGTGAGAGATGAAAGTAGATTTGGAGCGTTGATCACCGTCATCCAACGGATGATGGTACATTAAAGGATCTACCATGCAACGTGGGTATAATGCAAACAAAGTCAGCACATCATTATTCAATGTTGAGTCACCCTCTCCGTATTAGCTTGTGTTTTGGGACAGGGTATCTCGAGTGTCTTGTACATCGACTCAAAAGTGACACAAGTGTACTTTTCCACTTGTGTCTAGTCCATATGCCCTCCAGATTCCTTCACCAATATGCAACCCCGACTAAATGTGACCAGGGGCTTAGGAGGGGGGGAGGGGGGGGGTCCTCTTGACCGCCGTTACCCACCGCTTTAGCATGGGGTCATCTGGTTAGACACTTAAAAACCTTAACAGGCATCGACAAACATAAGCACTCGTATGCGTCTGTTCCTTTATCGCATACATAGCAAGATAGTTCACTAGGTACACTGTTGGACTATGTTGTGTAAATACATATGTTGAAGTGGTGTTTGACAATAATCATACGTTTATTTGTTTTGAAAAAAATCTTAACGAATCCAGCTCTTTGTATGCTTTAGACAAACAATTATATTCATGCACATGAGAGTTGTCGTGAACACAATTGTATTAAGCAATTTCAACGAAAACATTGTTGTTTTCCAATGTTGTTTTCTTCAAGTTATCCTCCCCATATGTTTCAGTCATGTACACTTGTTATCAAGTGTATGGATTTTGGATGATTGGGCATGAATGTCTAGTCTAGTTCACCCCCCACTCGTTCGAACGGAACAGTGGACTGACATCAGCATAGACTTGGTGACGGGACTACCTCCCGCTCCTTAGGAGCGTGATGCCATCCACGCCGTGGTGAACACATTTTTGGAAACGTGACACTTCATCCTTATGACGACGACCATTTTCATGGCAGAAGGAAAAACATGGCTATTTGTAAATCAGATCGTGCGGCTACATGGACTACCACATACCATCATAAGCGACAGAGACACCCGCTTCACCAGTCGTTATCGGCGAAAACTGATGACATGCTATGGTAGTCGGATCTAACTATCCACGGCATTCAATCATCTGACCGATGATGGAGTGAACCAACAAATGAGTGTGGCTCAAGTGTGACTTGCATAAAAAAACTTTGTGTTAGCTACACTTCACTTGTTGGATAGCAAAGTCGCCGACCGTCGAACTGGCAGATACCTTTGACACTTCCATTGCAACTAGTAAAATACATCTCAAGGTGGTATACGGCAAAACTCATGCCACATTAGTTGGATTGTAGATTTGTAATAGCATTCTTGTAGCTGAAATTCACTGCTTATACTTCATCAAAACTTGGGAGGAAACACGGTAGACAATCGCAAAGAATCAAGAGACTATGAAGCTGACAACCCACTGACATTGCAATGATGTCGTATTCAGCATTGACGATCATGTCCCCTTCAACTCAATCAACATTAAACTCCAAGGATAGGACTTCATTAACCTCATACCCCGCTAGTTGGCATTGTTTTTAAGAAAGCGAATGAAAATGTTAGCCGTTTCTTGACTCCATCTTCTTAACAATATGGCGATGCACTCTCTCTTCGACATTTGAAGACTCAAGCACTATTGTGACCCAAGTCGGAACTTCCCCGGCCGAGACATTGCACCTTACCTCCTGTACAAGCCGATGAGGATACAGAGCACGTGATTGAAATCATTATTAGACATCGACTCAGTGGAAAAAGGACTAAACATCTTGCCAGTGGAATCTAAGACGTCGATCATCCGCTCGATGACTATTTGCACCGTTCATTGTCTATGTTTTCTAGCGCACTGAGGCGTCACGGGTTAAAGGGGGGGAGTGTTGCGACCCTAATGTACACAAGTCCACAAAACGTGTGAGTGGGCATTTGTTTTCATACAGTCATGGTCCTTCGCACGACGACTTCAGAATACTTCCTCCGTTTGGCGGAGGGCATTTTGGCCAGCTGCTCCAACCTCAAGTGTCGGGTTGCACAAGTTTTCAAAAACTTTGAGTGTTTCCAAAATGGTGGATAGAAGTGTCATGAACCATATTGATGTCAATATCATTCGGTTGACTCTTCAATGACACTCAAATTTTGTAGGGCAGTTTGACCTCAGGGCCTGGGTTCGTCTGGCGGCTAGATTGGGAAGCCCGTTTCACTCCTCCGTCAACGAACAGGCCCTGACGGCCGATCTCACCATCTGCGAGGCCCTGTCGGCTTATCTCAATGACGACAGGGCCCCTTGAAAGGAATCCTCCTTGTCAGAATCGCGACCCGGTCGCGTTGAGGTCGACACAAGCCCTTGACCAAAGATAGCAAAAGCCAAGTCTGTGTGACAAAGACGACAAAACTACGTTTGATCTGCAAACCTAGTCATTTTCTCTGGTTTGTGTACTAAAACCTTACGAGCAGCTTGTTGCACAGCAATTACACAGGATGCAATCGACCGCGACCTTCCACTGACGGCGGGGAACCAGGGACCGACTCATCAATCGGCCATCGTGAAGCGCAAGACTCTACGTTGGGATCTTCCGTTAGTCATTGCCCGAATTTGGGCTTCGGCGCTGATAGATCCGGAAATGCGGGTCGTCGCGTCAAGTTTCTTGGTAAACCAGGCCCCGAAGGCCAAATCGGCCAATTTTGTAAAGAAGCGTCGCGATATTCTCGAAGCCCCCCGACTTCTTGGTGGGGTTTCTAGAGCCCACCACTCACAACACGACCTCGCGTGCATCGATCTGCTCGAGCACCGAAGATGCAACTGATGCCTCATTCTTATTCTCGGCATTCCATATACGTGCTCGACGTGCTCAAAACTCGTCGAATTATCCATTTTTCGCAAACTCTTGAATCTTCTTTTGTTTGCACCTTATCCCACTGAATCACATAAGTCCTGCTCGGCGTAACAGTAGTCAGCTTCAGACATTCCTCACGTTCGTGTTAGCGTTGTCTATAAAGCGAGAGCTCGAACTTAGCGTCAAAAGGCTTCGGCGAGCTCGGAAAACTTTGTGTTGTAAAATTGAATGACCATCCTCCTCGTCGGAGTGGTCTTTTCCTTGCCCGAGTCGTCATGGCTCGCCACGCCTTTTGAATCTACGTTGATGTTTCTTTATAAAGTTATGATTTGTTTATTATTTATAATTATTTATGTATTCCGTTAGAAAGAACGGTAAAAACTTTGTGACCGTATTTTCTGTGGAGATGGTCGTTTGGATTCGTTTTCCACTACTTCCTTCACGCGCTTGCGTCAAGCTTGATGTGACCTCATGGTGTCGGTCGTAGAACAGTGTCCGAAAGACTGTTGCAATCAGGTAATGATTGCGACAGTCTTTCTTGACTGAAAATTTTAGGTTCTGTTTTCCAAAAGCTTGTTGTGTTACATTCCTCCCCCTTTAGCTACGAATCGTCCTCGATTCGGTTTTCTCTACTCTGAAGAGGTAGATTGTACACGGCCATATGTCATTGATGGTAAAAGCGCCAGTCCATGAAGAGGATAACATCATGATTCGGCACATTTCAGAATTCAGAAAGTGTTCAGCTTTCAAAGAAGAAACAGTGGCCACGCTTCCCCCCCCGTTTACATGAAGCGACCCAGCGACATGTGCCCAAGCGTCCCCGTGACAAGCTGTCAGGAGTAAGCCAAAGAACAGTCCAAAAGTCAGTGCCATTATCCTCACAAGGGGGCTTGTGCCGGGGTGGTACCCCCAAGGGCACGCTTGTTCCGACGGGCAGCCAGTTCCTCCCAGTACTCTGCAATTGCCGCAGTTGGCACTCGCGACTCTGGCTCCCAAGTGTTGTGGTCAGGTCCACAACCGACCCAGTGGATGAGGTACTCCTTAGCCACTTGTGTGTGCAAATTACGCTCACGATGTTGGAGGATGCGGTGCACCTCACACTGGCCTTTTGCGGCGAGGACACCAAGAAGAGGTGGCTGAACAGACCCCTCTGCTGTGTAGGGTGCAAGGAGACTCACGTGAAAGGTATGATGGATGCACATGGCCGGTGGAAGAGCCAACCGATAGGCCACACTGTCCAACTTCTGTGTAATCGTGAAGGGTCCCAACCATTTCGGCAACATCTTTCGTGCACCCGGCGTTTTCAGCCGCAAATTTCACGTGGTTAAAAGCACACGATCTCCGATGGAGAACGTCAAGTCACGACGTCTCTGGTCAACATAGGCCTTCTGGCGCTGTCGAGCCGCATAGAAATGGGCCTTGGCATCCCGCCAGAGGGTGTCCATGCACTCGACAAAGGCATGGGCGAAGGACACCTGATCACTGCCGCCCCCGCACTTCACCATTGAAGCGGGTACCACCGGATGCCGACCATGATTGAGGAAGAATGGGATAAAAACAGTCGATTCGTTGACCACATTGTCCACGACAAACTCAGCTGGTGCCAAATAGTTGTCCCAGTCCTCCATTGCTGGGTCAATGTACATGCGAAGCATCTGCTCGAGTGAGCGGTTCATGCGCTCAGTTTGTCCATCAGTTTGGGGATGAAATATTGAGGACATACTTTGTCGCGTTCCAAATCGTTCTTGCAATGCAAGCCAGAACCGGCTTGCAAAGTGCGGGTCACGGTCGGAGATGATGCGAATGGGTAAGCCGTGGTACTTGATGACGCCTTCGTAGAAAAGCCTGGCAGTCTCTTCTGCTGTGACGCGAGTTGTTGTGGGCATGAAATGGGCCATTCTTGTTGCCCTGTCCACAACGACCAAGATGGCATCGATGCCTTTCTTGGTCTCTGGGAGTCCCATAATGAAATCCATGGACACTGACTCCCATGGGATGTCAGGGAGTCGTAGAGGCTGGAGGAGCCCCGCAGATGCCTTGTTTGAAGTCTTGTTGCTAAGGCACAGGTCACTGCTCCACCCTGGCCACCAGTAGTGCTGAGCCAACGCATGTCCTGTCTTCTTTGTTCCGATGTGACCTGAGGAGGGCAGATTGTGAAACTCGAACATGATCTGTTGTCGCAAGCTATTGACATCCGGGACCACCACCTGCTCGCCATGCCAGTATAACCCGGCAGCCTCCACAAGGCCATGACGTTCAATGTTTTTTGGCTCGGCAAACCAGGGGTCCAAAGTGTAGCCCATCCGAATGCGATTCTTGAAAGGGTTCACACTGAACAGTGGTCTTGGGGGTGGCCGGAGTGAGTTTGTGAGCAATGTTGTCGCCACCGCAACAGTGGCAAAGTGCCAATTTGTGATCTCATTCTTGCTCAGCATGAGGCTCAAATGTGTTGGGTTTTGACTCAATGGGTCTACCACGTTAACCCGTCCTGGTTTGTACTGCCAGGTGAATGTGAAGCAACTTAGGTATTCACTCCACCATGCCTGCCGTCTTGAAAGGTTCAGTTGCGTCTGAAAGTACGTGAGGGGGTTGTGGTCTGTGACCACCGTGATTTGTTCATCGGCACCTTTGAGATAACAACACCATACTTTAAAAGCATGCATGACTGCCAACAGCTCCTGATCCCCAGTGGTATACCTGGTCTCTACATCTAAGAGCTTGCGGCCTTTGTAGGCAATAGGATGGCCGTCTTGCATGAGCACAACTCCCAACCCTGTAACCGATGCATCACAATGTACCTCCCAGGGCTTCTTTGGATTCGGGAGTGCAAGTACCGGTGCCGAGATCAGCATCGTCTTCACAGCCTCGAAAGCCTTAGTGAATTTTGCTGACCAAACCCATGTGTTCGCCTTCCGGGTCAGGGCGGTGAGAGGGCTCACCAATGTGGAATAGCCTCTCATAAAGCGCCGGAAATAATTTGCCAGTCCAAGGAAAGAGCGGAGCTGACCGACGTTCTTGGGTTGAGGCCATTCTTTCACGACCAGCACCTTGCGAGGGTCCACCCGGATCCCCTCTCCACTAATGACATGGCCAAGGTACTCCTGCTCTGGCTGTGCAAACTTGCACTTCTTTTGGAATTTAACGGTTCTTGCGAAGAATCTCAAGCACCATTCTGAGGAGTCGCTCGTGTTCTTCGTGGTTCTTGGAGAAGATGAGGATGCCGTCAAGATACACCAGGATCAACTTGCCAAGGTGTTCCTTAAAGATGTTTTTAATCACTACTTGGAATGTTGCAGGTGCATTTGTCAGTCCAAAACAGAGGACCCAAAACTGATAGTGCCCGAGATGAGTTTTGAATGCCGTTTTGGGGACATCCTCATCCGTGATCCAAGTTTGATGGTAGCCCTGTGATGGATTCAGAGACGTGAAGACTTTCGCTCCGTGAAGCTGGTCAAATAGGTCCTCGATGCGCGGGAGCGGGTACTGGTTTTTTACAGTGAGTTTGTTCAATGCCCGATAGTCCACACACATCCTGAGGCCTCTATCTTTCTTGTTCACAAACAGGATCAGTGCTCCGAAAGGGGAAGAGCTTGGCTCAATCCAATCCTTCCGGAGGTTCTCCTTGATTTGGGCTTCTGCTTCTTGTCGTTCTGCTAGGCTCGAGCGATACACAGACCGAAAGGGAGGCACCGCCCCGGGCTCCAATGGAATGGTATGTCCGACCGTTCGTCGAGGTGGTAGCCCATGCGGCGGTGCCTAAAAAACATCCATGAACTCTGAGAGTATGTTTGCAACCCCTTGGGGTACTTCACCCTCTGTCTCGTCGTCTATTTTCTTTAGGGTTGCAAGAAAATAGCGGCACCCTTGTCAAAGTCGTTGTTTCACTTGGAGCGCCGAGAGGCTTGATTGACCCTTTGTTTCACGTCGTTGAATTTGTGGAATTGGAGACAGGGTGACCATTCTCCTTCCACTGCTTATCTGTAGTGTCTTCGAGTCGAATCACATGAGTGCCTTGTGGCGCACAAGCCACGGGTCTCCAAGAACAACGTTAAACGGATCCATGAGATCAAGCACGATGAGACAGACGCTAGTGGTGAAGCCGGGAAGTGTGATCCGTGCCACAGTCACCAAGGACTGGCACCTCTCTGTCATCACAGACAACCACCATGCCAGTGCGAGGCGTGTACTTTAACTGCCATGTGCGTACGAACGCACCGCTCACAAACGAGTCATCCGCCCTAGTATCCATCAAGATGCATGCAGGGGCGCTTGCCAGTTTGCCATCGAATTGCATGGTCATCGATGCTTTAGACTTCCGTATGAAAAGGCTCACTGGAGGGTTGCCCTCGAGGTGGTAGATCCGATAAGCATGAGTGCTTCTTCGTAGTTCAACCATGTCCTCGAATTGTTCCCACATGCGATGTCCTTTAGTGAACAAAGCCAGTAGTTTCCATCCTTTAAATGCAGACTTGTTCATTTATGGACCCACATGCACGGCCACAGTTATTGACATTAGAGAGTTCTTCTCATGAGCTTTGTGTGCATCTTCTATCACCTCTGGCCAACTTTCTTTAGTGGTTATGACCAGGCTCGTGCGATTTTCAAGGTTTTCTTTGGTCACATATGAAAGTGGGCATGAGCAATCATGGTAGAGGGACTCAGGATTCACGAAAGGCACATAAACGGTTGAGAAATATTGTGCCGATAAGAATTCAAAGTTTTTAATATCATCATCACAAAACATGAACATCCTGTCCTCATCATTCCCATGATTCACCGCAACCCCGGATAGCAACCCACCGGTAGCTACTGGGGATCGTGAAAATCCTGCTCACGACCGTGCTGGGGATGGTGGACGCATCCCCCAGCACCTCCCTTAAAGTCCTGGTCATCGTCACGTGGACGTCCGTGTCCACGCTGACCACCCTATGCCCTCTGACGCTGGATGGCTGGAAATGCCTGGCCTTGGCGCTGCCCCCCGTGAGGGCGTCCCTTGCCAGCAGGGGCAATTCCGTTGCCATCACGCAACCCACCCAGGTGCTGACCATTGCCCTGGAAGCGGTTCTGGCCACCACCGTGGAAGCGGTTTGGCCCTTCGCCTGGGCGCGCACCATGACCGTGCTGTTGGCCCTGCTGTTGTCCCTGCTGCTGCTGCTGCTGGTCACGCTGGGGGCAGTCGCGCCCAATGTGCCCAGCCTGGTGGCAGCGTATACAAATGGTAGAAGAGCGGGATTTGTTCTCTCCACCATGTTGGCGGAACTTCTTGGAGGGCTCAGACGTCACCTCCGCTGCCCGCTTTGGTGCACCACCCGTTGGCACTGACAACACCTCACGCGCAGACCCGCTTTCACGCGCGTCACGATCCCACAGGCTGGAGTTCTGCTTGTACACCGCGCACAAGCGTGCTGTCACTGCGTGCAAGGACTTCCACTCGCTGCCATTGTTGTGTGGGCAGAAGAATCGTAGCTGAGGGCTGGCCAAACCGCTCTGAAAGAGGTCAATCTTGGCCTGCTCTGCCAGGTGGCGATCGTGGACCTTCTTTGTTGTCTTGAGAAATGTCTCGGCATACTACTCCACCAACATGCTCCCCTACACGAGGCTTTCAAGCTCCTTCTTGGCCTTCTGTGAGTCAGCAGGCTTGGAGTACAGCTCACGCATCAGTTCACAATACTCCTCCCAAGTGGGGTCTGAGTGTTGCTGCTTCTACTTGTAGAGCTCCGTCAGCTTCTCAAATGGCTTTGGCTTCAAGGAAAGCATACCTTGTGCACCCCACTCCTCTTCCTCAATCCGAGCAAGGCGGAGGTGCCTGTGAAGAATCATCAGGAACGTGTTGACGTTGCATGTGCCATCGTAGCGGTCGGCCGGCTCAAGAACCACACGGTTGCCAGTCCCGCCTTCCTTCTAGGCCCGAGTTGGAGCTGCACAAGTCTGTGGTTCAGCCACGTTCGCTTCGAGGCAAGGAGCAGGATCGAGGACTTGAGCTCGACGCGCATCGCGAACATTTGCACGTTTGCTTTCCGCACTTTCACGCCTGCGGCGCTCCAAAATCTGTCCCAACTCCACCTCGGCTGCATGACGCACCGCACTGACTGCTGCGTTAAGCACAACACGCTGGTTTTCGGCTTCCTTGGCGCGAAGTTCCTCGAGCGCCTGCTCCGCCACTTTTGCGCGGTGGTCGGCGGCCACAACCTCGCACATCAAATTCCCGTTCTCCTCGTACAGCTTCTCATTCATCCGCTGCACCATAAACGAGCGTTTGCGAAGCGTGATGCACACCATGTCACCGTCGTATGCGAGGGCACCCATGACGGTCACAGCCAGCGTGAAATCCTCAGGAGGGAGGCGGGCGCGGAGGTGATCGAGTTGTTCTTCGACGTTCAGGCGACGCGCGGCGTTGTCGAGCGCACGCTGCGCTGCCGCCGAACTCGCCCGGCTCGCCGGCCGGGCTCGCTCCCCTCCCGCCAAAACGAGAGCACGACCCTCGTCGTCCACGCGGTCAGATGCACATTCCACTTGGTTAGCGCCTACTTGAGGTTCCTTTGGTATGGAGTTGCCTGCCTGTCTGCCCTTGCTGGCTGTGTCATGTGCATCCAGTTCGTCGTCAGCTTCGCGATCCGCTTCAATGACCACGCGATCCGCTGGCTCGTCGGGTAATTCATCTCCATGCTCGTCTCCTTCGGCAACCCTGTCGGGCTTATCACCATCAGCGATGTTCCCCTTGGTGGCCTTCAACCCCTCGTCGTTTGCACAAGTGTTTGGGGTGGGCGTGCCCTCGTTGCCCAAACCGAGCTCCACGGCGAGCGACCGACTTTTTCCATCGCCTTGCCGAGCGGCCGCGACGGGGGTCTCGCGCTACTATCCATGCTTTGGAGATGTTGGCATTCCGTCCCTTGGCGACACCGGGCGGGTACCTCCCCCTCTAGCCGTCACCTCTCGGTGCGACTTTGCGAGGTGGGCGCCGGGCGCTAATGTCCCATGACGCTCCTTGGATCCCAAGGGCATGCGTTCATTGGAGCGGCGGGGGCTGGTGCTTGGAGCACGCCCCAAGACCGCGGAGAGTCCAGTCCCAAGGCCGGCCATCCTTGTGGCAAGGCCTTGCTTCGGCTCTCTCACTCCCCAAAATTCCTCCTCCAACCCCTCTGTCCCCTCGCCCTTCCTTCTTTTTCTTTCAACTGGGTGGAGGACACAGTATTGGACTATGTGTGCCTTGCTTTAGACGCGTGGTGGACCGAGGTGGCTCCAAGCCAAACCTCCTTCACCCTCTTTTTTTTAATTTTTTTTTTAGAAAAAAGGGGGAGGACAGGCAATGTTAAACACAATCAGCTGTCTGATTCAAGTCATAGACGGACAGGTTGGAGACAGAATTGCAAACTAGAGTAGAAATAACAAGGTAGAAATCACTTTTTGTAAAACAGCCACGAAATCACAGCACAACAGTGAAATAAAATGGCTTGAACTGGTAGTGGCCGATTTTACGGATCCAACAAAAGAAAACGCCGCATGAGACGAAGGACCGGAGGCCAAGTTATTGCTCTCCCTACTCCTTTCTGCTTGGAGAAACCGAGACTGGCGGGTCTCTTGATCTTCTTGGATTGGTCGCCCGTAAAAAAAATTGTTGAAGGAAAAGGAAACTATGCAGCAAGTTGGGGCAGCAGCGTTGTTGATGCAGCGTGCGGGCTTCCACGCTCGTTGCTTAAGTCAGCTGCCCCCTCAGTCTGCTACTCTAGAGTCTAAGTCTGGAAGCTCTGGGTTTTGTTACTCAGAAACGTGCGCGCCAGAGTTAGCGCCAGAAAGCAGCTGAAAACTGATAATGACTGATTAGGAATGAAGAATGAACAACAATGGGAGACCCCTCCAAGTTCTAGGTCCCCCCCAGCTNGGCAGCCTAAACCCAGACAGTGCCCACAATGGTTTATGCTGCCAAACAGGGCCATGCAACATGCAACTGGGACCCCAGGCAGTGTATGACGATGCAGACGCGATGGGATGCGCTGGACGCATGCAAGCAGCAACTGCGGTGTCAATGACCGCCGGCAGCACGACCGCCGAGGAGGCCTGCCGATGGAGCTGAGCGCGTCGCCGGAGAGAGGAGGCTCCAGTGAAATGCGAGAAGACCTCAGCGTGCGACGGCTCCACCGGACGACACTCCATCAGCGTCGAGTCTCGCCGTCAGTCATCTGCACGCCGATGTACACAAGTCGGGAGGACACAACAGAGAACAATGAGAGATGCGAAAAAACCAACACTCCCCCATGACTCACAGGCGTAGTGCACATGGGCGGACAGGGACACGGTCAACATCCAGACTCCCCCAGGGCATGCAGAGACGCAGGCAGAGATAAAGAGAGAGAGCCACTCACGGACATACGCCGACCGAACTCACAGCCTTCTTAAACGAGTCGCGCTTCAGTGCCTTGGTCAGGAAGTCAGCCAACTACCGTGCTGTCTCAACCCACACGATGTTGATGCTGCCATCATGCAACAATGAGCGCACATAGTGATACTCAACGTTGATGTGCTTTGTGCGTGTGTGATGCACGCCGTCATTGTCGGCGATGGCCATGGCACTCTCATTGTCACAATGCAACGTGATGGATGGGACGGACTGACGCAACTCGGACAACAGACGACGCAACCACACACTCTCACACGCGCCTGATCCAAGAGCCACGTACTCAGCCTCAGCAGTGCTGCGTGCAATGCACCCCTGCTTGCCACTGCGCCAGGACACAGCCGTGCCGCCAATCAGAAAGATCCAGCCTGTGCGACTCTTACCGTCAGGACTGCCGGCCCAGTCGCTGTCGGTGTAGCCCACTGCGACAACAGACGGTTGACGGCGGAACATGAGACCTCGCCGAGGAGTCGAGACGACATAGCGCAGTACTCGGATCGCGGCCTC
>SZWC01008720.1:57428-73174 GCA_023375785.1 Penium margaritaceum
ATGGTTTATGCTGCCAAACAGGGCCATGCAACATGCAACTGGGACCCTAGGCAGTGCATGACGATGCAGACGCGATGGGACGCGCTAGACGCATGCAAGCAGCAACTGCGGTGTCAATGACCGCCGGCAGCACGACCGCCGAGGAGGCCTGCCGATGGAGCTGAGCGCGTCGCCGGAGAGAGGAGGCTCCTGCGAACTGCGAGAAGACCTCAGCGTGCGTCGGCTCCACCGGACGACACTCCATCAGCGTCGAGTCTCGCCGTCAGTCATCTGCACGCCGATGTACACAAGCCGGGTGGACACAACAGAGAACAATGAGAGATGCGAAAAAACCAATAGAAGGCTCCTGGGTGCTCCTTGTGCCTCCCCTGCTGTTGTAGCAAGAGGTTGATGTGGCAGCTTGCTGGTCCAGTAGCCCTTTGTGAGAGTAATGCTGTGCGGAAGTAGGTTGGGTTGGTGGATGTGGGGTGTGCGCGCATGGAGGTGGTGGGGTATTGGCACCTCTGGGCGGCGTTCCACCAATACCACCACGAGGTCACCTGCTGCTCGTCGACTAAGTCACCACTCCTCGTGGTGTGTGATGATTCTCACGACGGAGTGGAGACAACGGCGATGTCAGCGGGACGACCTAGCTCTGAAACCAATGTAAAGCGAGAGCTCGAACTTAGCGTCGAAATGCTTCAGCGAGCTAAAAAAACTTTGCGTTGTAGAACCGAATGACTGTCCTCGTCGGAGTGGTATTTTCCTTGCCCGAGTCGTCATGGCTCGCCACACCTTTCGAAGCTACGTTGATGTTTCTTTATAAAGTTATGATTTGTTTATTATTTGTAATTATTTGTGTATTTGTTAGAAAGAACGGTAGAAACTTCCTGACCGCATATTCTGTGGAGATGGTCGTTTGGATTCATTTTCCACTATTTCCTTCACGCGCTTGCGTCAAGCTTGATGTGACTTGATGGTGTCGGTCGCAGAACAATGTCCGAAAGACTGTTGCAATCAGGTAATGATTGCGACAGTCTTTCTTGACTATAAGTTTTAGGTTCTATTTTCCAAAAGCTTGTTGTGTTACATTGTCATTACAGCAACCGGCTGCGAAAGTGGACATGACTGATGTTGTATGACCACGACTTGTTTGGCTGGCGAACACTAGTGTGTACAACCGTTGCACTTGGCTGTTAGGTCTTTTTAGTACTCATCAACGCCCATGAATAGAAAGGCTTGATGCGGAGTTGATGAGCTAACAACTTCATCATGGGAACGTCGTAAAATTGAGTAAAACTATATGCCCTCGGATCAGATAACACCTACATATTTCGCAAAACAATAAATGTCACATTACGGAATGATCCATTTTAGAGATAAAAATTGATCCAGTGGTGGGAAAGACGTGATTTTCTTTCCCATTAGCGATGTCTAATGCCGAATGTGATGGCTGACCAATCGTCCCAAACAGACTGTCAGATCGTCCCCATGCGTTTTAAGCCCATCAAAAGCTTGTGACCTCAGTCAAAGTCAACAATGTTGAGGAAACCCTGTGTCCGGCAGCCTTTTTACCATCGTATCAAACCAGCCTCAACCAGACGTGGCCCATCTTCCCATGAGTAGATTGGCGACTGGCAAGGTCATCGCCATGGACATGTCCTCGTTTAGGCCGTGCCTGGAAACGTTTTAATAGGCAGTGGCAATTCACGCCACTCATCTTTCGAGGCGCCTTTTGGGGAAATATGCTCTGAAATGCCTAGTGAATCGTGGATTGGAAACTCGGAGTAACGTTCAGAATCTTTAAACCACCTTTTCCGGCTGATGAACTGTGTTTCCTCCTCTATATTCCGTTATAAGTCAACGGAGAGTTTTACGATGACGTCATGAATATGAGTGGCGTGAATTGCCACGGCCTACTTACACGTTCCCAGGCAAGGCCTTACGTTGCGGATAGAATTTGTGTTCTTCTCACGTCATTCTGCGGACGCACCCACGAACTTCGCTTGATTTTCGTCAATCATATCCGGCCACAGTGCCAGAAATCGTAGGCAAGAGGTCAATCGACAGCGTCAAGGCCAACAGATTACGTCGGTCGTTTCATTGCTCTTGATGGCTGGAAGGCCAACAGGCTGAATGCTGTCACGATCGGATGAAAAGGATTCATTTATTCAACTCTTCTCTCCATTACAGTGCTGTCTGTTTCATGATGTGTTTCTTCATGTGACATGCGAATCTGCTCTTTCCTGCCTGGAGAGTAATCGCCAGCATATGTTGTCATTAATACTTTCGACGTGGTCTCAAGCAGGAGACTCGGGATATTTTCAAGGGTTCCTTTTCCAACGTAAAAAAGCAACCACCCCTTACAAAGAGCGACGAATGATGAATGGACATGTGAGAGGTCTATCACTGAGGGCTTAGTTCAACCGCAGCGACGCGGCCCACAAATACTCGTTTGTGAACAGGACTGTCAAGGTCAATCCACACAGACCGATACATCCCTGAACTTTGTGAACACTGATCAGGGCCCTTCGGGCCGCAGGTGCTGTTTGTCTTTTCCGTCAAGCAAACAAACAATGCCTTCAGCTCGGAAGCAGCATAGCTGAAACGAATTAGTGAAGACAAGAACGGTGCTGTGGTCGCAAGGACGAACAGGTACGATGCCTAGTTCGAGATCGGTCACCACCAACAGCAACGTTTTCAGCATCGCGCACCAAAACAACATAGAACGCTCATGACATCGCCAGGCGTTGCATGGACATTGCTAGGCATCGCACAGGCATTCCCCAGGCATTTTCAGGAATTGGCAAGGCATTGCCAGGCATTTCATCAACATTGACTAGCTTCGCGATGTGTGTACATGCTATGGCACCGATTATGGACAAAGGCCAGCTCTCTTGAACGTAATTGCCTCACATCAATTGACCGCATAATGCATAACCATTCACTAGGATACCTCACTACAGACATTTTGTGTAAATGTTATGTGCACCACCTCACTAAAGCATTCCTTCACGTTGGTGTATTTTTCCCCTTCAGGAACTCTAATTGAAAAACCTATAGGCTCATGATGTTAATTGAAGGAATAAAGTTATTTTAACAAAGCGAATTTATTGCCAAGTCAATTAGGCATAAACTACTCTTCATTAAGACATCCTTCCACAAGGTCATCCTCACAGATCATGCATAAAAATGACCCATGCTTCAGCCAATTGTGAAGGAGCACAAAATATCCCCCCTTACACGCAAGATGCTCTCAACATAAGAAAGTAGGAGTATAGAAAGATGACATGATGTTAAAAAAATCTCCCTTACGCATAAGGAAAATGTGGTGCTTCGCGCTTATTGATCCTCAAGGCAAACACCAAATTCCAAGAACCTTGAATCTGGCAACACACAACCAATGCAACATTAAAAGAGAAATAGGTGATAGTTCCCCAAAAAGATATGTTATCTACATAAAATGAACTAATTCATTCACGGAACATGTTATTTCATAGTTAAGTTTCTAAGCTTCCATTAAAAAGTTCAATTAATGTAATTATCCCTTTCCTCCCTTTCACAATTATGTTTAGTTCATCAATTTCAATGGTCGTTGATTAAATACATACTTTCAAACGACCATATCTCATACATCTAAAATGAACTATGAATGTTATTCATTGAAATATATTATGTACATATGATGTAATGGAGTTTTTTAGCTAAGCTTCTATTTGATTCAATGCTCACTTTCTGAAGGAACCTTACACAATTGTCAAGACGTGAAAAATTTGGATGGGTGAGTTTTCTACTTCAATTGAAGAGGTCAAGCGTGAAAACAAGAAGTTGAAATACCTTTTAAATATTAGAATCACATGGAATTATTCGATAAAGAGTGATGTCAGCTATTTACAAAGATCTAGCCACAAGTGTACATTAAAATACCCATAGGCCGCTTTCCCTACATGCCTTGAGGGTTAAGGGAAACTAGACATGGAGAAGAATGTTTGTAAAACCACTAGCTTACACTTAGGAAGGTACATGCTTTTGAAGGAGGTGCTTCCTAAGGCACCAGGTTATAATGTTAGAGTGTAAGGCTTAAAGAGGTGGACTTTAAAGGGACATGATGAAATTCGATGGCATGTGAAATCATGTGAGACTAAGTGATTTCTGCCCCTTTAATTAGTCTTACAAGGGGAGATCCCTGTAGGCACTTGGCGTAGAGGATACAAGAAGTTTTATAACCATATAGGTCGTTTCATAACAACCCAAGCTAATTGAAAAGTCACGTAGAAAATGAAGGGTCATTGGTGTTGAAATTGTTGATTTGAGGCTATAAGAGGTTATAATAGGCTCGATAACCAAACGTTATCCAGAAGCTCAATAATCATAGCATTAAGAAGCCTCCAAGGACATTGTATATGTTGTAAAGCCAAGGATTTGAACCTTACCTCCCTTGATTTCGGCAATGAGTTTTGGGCCCCTCCAAAGTAGTTAAAAACCACAATAAGATGTACCTAAGCCAAACCTAGTAATTAAAACTAGGTAAAAAACAGAAAACCCCTTACTATATGATGGCTAATGTTTTAAAAAGGTCCGTCTAAGAAGATTGGATGGATTTCTTTAATGAAAGATGCATACTATAGTTATTTTCTACTAATGATGGTTGTTTTGAGAGTTGTTGAAGAAGTGGTGTAATCTTTATGTGCAACTTAAGGCATGCTTGTAGAAATAAACATTGTAGAGGGTGTAAAGAAAATGGTCCCTAAATATAGCGGGCCATTTTCCCCCCAATAGGATAGTCTTCATTCCTAGCTTTATAATGATAAAGGAGAACAAACAAATGGGGTCACAGTCACTTACGTAGGAGTGCACCTTAAGGGCCACACTCCGTCACCCCCATAATCGAGGTCTTCGCGGGGAACCTAGAAACAACATCCAAAGTGTCAAACATGTCCAAAAACTTGTTGGGTATCATAAAGAATGTCACGCATATGAAGAAATAGGGAAAATTGAGGTCCAATCCCATCTATCCCAACACTGCCCCTTATACCCTCCTTTTCACAATCCATGCCATACAAGCCTTGCAACAAGTGCATGAGAATAGAATAACGGTTTCGGTTAGTTCTTACTCAAGAAATATGCATAATGATGAAAAGAGCGGACACCATGAATGGAGACATTCCCGACGTGTAGTGCATCTCGTACATAGTGATGTGGGACACGGATGTATTTGGCTCAACAATGATGCACCAAGTTTGTAGTGATCTTCAGTGCGATTTGGTTGTCATACTTGTGAGGTACAATCAAAATGTGACTATGCAGGTCATGTAAGAGGATGGGCAACCATGTCACTGCCTTTGCAGTTTCACTAAGTGCCACATACTCTTCTTGCGTTGAGTTTTTGGTGATGCACTTTTCCTTATTGCTTTACCATGCGACTGCTCCATCTCCAATGTTGAAGAAGTATCCCATCATGTTGTGTAATCTTGAAACATGTCCTACATAGGCGCAATCATTGGATAAAAGGAGCTCAAAACTATTAGGTGTGTGATGATATTGAAGAACTACATCTTCACAAAATATCGACCTCACGAGAAGGATTCATGAGGAGTTATTGAAATGAGAGAAAAAGCTTACAACATATTTGATGTATGAAAAACAAGTCATAGACGTATACATGAAGCTACCCACAATTGACTAATATAAGTGGGTGTCAACCTCATTTCCAAAATTGGATACGATTGCATTAGAAATCTCCTTCAATCCCTCCAATTTGATGGGAGTGATAAGTGATCACACACCCTACAGAATAGCAGCATACTTCTTTACAAAAATCTTGACGTAACATTGATGACCAATCACAATCCACGCCCTTTTTTTGTTGCACCGGACCTCCATCCAAAAAAAGATGCAGACCTCTCCTAAGTACTTCATGTTCTATCTCTCATTTAGTAGCTCCTTTGTCTAAGAGACCTTTGTGATAGACGGAGAGAAGAAAACGAGATCATAAACAAAGAGAAGAATTGCTACCAACAATATATCTTTTCCTTGAACAAGAAGTGAGTGGATTCCATTCTTCCTTGTAAAACCTCCATACAATACACCACTTGCTAACCCTTTGATCAAACATTGTGGAGACTATTGAAGACCAATTAATGCTGGTTAGAGGCGTTCAATTCTACAACTACCATCACCTAACCTTTTGGCTACACCATGTAGATCGTCTCTTGTAACTTTCAATGAAGAAAAGCATTCTTCACGTCAATGTTATGTGTCTTCTAATCAAACTTTGTTTTAGTCGCAAAAAAATAACAACCAGTAGAGTACTTACCCATAGGCACAAAAACGTCTTCAAAGTTACTACCTTAAACGTAAGATTTTTTTTAGGTATAAGATGTTCCTTATATTTGTGAAACGTAGTGTCATTATGATTTTATATCTCAAACGGCCAATTAATCTTGACTGCTTTTTTCCCCCTTAGTAGGTCCACTTTCTCCCGGATAATAAATGCATGAATCTTATTCAACTCCTTCTCAATGTCTTATTGGCATTAGTGCACATTTGGACATGTCCTTGCCTCTTTTTAGTTTTGAGGAAGAGATAGTGATGTTGTATGACCTAGATTGATTAGTGAAGCCTCAATGCCCCCTGGCAAAATCAATAGAACCCATTATGGTTAGAACACTAGAATGTTTTTGAGTACATGTATCATTCACATGACTTGTCCCTTTAGGTGTCGAGGTTCTCAGTTACCTTAGGTACTCTTGCTTTCTATTCCTTTTCCTAAATCAATCGCATAAATGGTTTCATTTGTCATTCATCACTGAAGAATCATGTGAAGGAAGAAAGAGAGAGTCCTACTCCTCATGGGGTTGAGTGGAAAGAGGTAAGTGTTGAAGTCATAGTAAAGGATGGTGATGATATTCATGGTGAGAGTGGTGTCGATGGTGCTAATGGTTGTGATGGTGCTAATGATATTGATGGTGTTCATGGTGCTAATTTTGTTGATGTACATGCCAGTATGCTTGTAAGGTTTCCCATTTTAGGTATGATATCTTTGTATTTTAGAAGACAAGAATGTGGGATTGTGCAATGAAGTGGTTCAAAAGAGATAAAAGGACTTAGCATGGGTGTCGTGTCACTAGTGACAAGTGGTGGTGTTAGTGGAGTAGATGAAAGTCAAGAATATTCAAAAGGATGTGTGGTAAACAACAAATTGATGCTTTCTGGTGTGAAAGTGGGATGGAAACCATTGCTCATAGAACTCCACATGTCATGAATGAAGTATTTGTCGAATTTCAACGTCATGAAAATACCATGCCATTGATGTTATACTTGATGGCATGAAGACCTCTCATCATCTTTGTCCATTTTTATTTCTAATCCTTTCATTAGGAGAATGCTAGTGGCATATGATAATCCACCATACTTAAACTGATGTTGGATGAGCTTTCTTGTTGTAGCACAGTTTTCATGGAGTTATGTTAAATTTTAAGAGTCTGTGAGGTATGCCATTTTGTACCCAAATAAGATACTTTACTACCTTAACTCTAAAACGTTGTGGAACCATTCCTGTGATCATGATGGTTCAAAATGCTTCATTTAGCGTATGGTGCCAACTTCCTACAACTCCAATCTGATGAGGTGTACATTGATATGAAATTGAATGTTGTATTCCTTGACTTATGAAGAAATCCTCATACTCTTAGCTTTTAAATTCTATTTCTCAAATGCTACAAAGAATGCGGTGTGGTCTTCAGCACTCACGGTGTGCACTAGGTAGCCAATTACTATTTGAAGCTGCTTTATGCCCCTTCTTTTGGAAAACGTTAGATCATGATATTTTTGTGGAGCAATCAATCAAACTTAACTTGTATTGTTCACGTTTTGCTACTAATGTTTGGTACTTATAACCTTTAGTCCAAATGTGTGATTGTACGTACAAGGGGTCGTGGATGAGTGTTAATCTTGGGAAAATAATTATTTTTTCATTTTGGTACTTTCAAAGGGAAAACATGCATTCCATCTTTCTGATTGTTGATCATCTTAAGATCGATACCATCACATTGAGGTGCTCAAGTGAAATCTTGGAGGGAAGACAGTCCATTGTGGGCTAAGCGGTGATTTTAGATCCCTAAAGTGCTTGTATCAAACTCTGTCTAGAGGTAGATGTATGAGTGTGAATGAGAAGTGACTGATCAAAGGCGTGTACAATACAGAACACCAACAAGTATACCCCTTGAAGTTGACATATGACCTAAATGTATGCTGACTGAGTTATTCTTGTATGTGACAATGAACACTCCCTCAAAATCCATCGTAGACGTAGATACTTGGTTCATCTTTACCCTGGTGATAAAGAAGACTGAAACATGGTACATTTCACCTTGTTTTCCTTGAACACGGACTATCCACACCCCTTGTATGCGAATCAATCATCTTTCAGGTTTTCATTCGATGGATAAGACATTTAAGTATATTAAGTATTCAAAAGCCTTCCATGTAAGCACATTTGTTGTGTCGTGTGAATGACAAAAATTCAACCTAACCCTTGTGATGCTCCTTCGCTGTTTATTCTTGTGTGTCTTATTTGGATTTGTTTTTTGACCTGTACTATATTCGACCATGTTGGGTTTTTTTATGAAACGCTTTCTTGAGTGTTTAGTTCAAATGGAAAAACGGATGTAATACCCATTCCCTCCCATAAAAAAGGCTCTGAATGCAATGTCTCCCACTAACAGTGTCCCCATTTATCTTTTAATGAAAGTTCATTCTATGCATACAATAAACGTTTTCCCCTAGCTCGTATACTAAAGTGATTCTAACTCTTTGAATTTTGTCATATAAACTTTATTTTCCTATGTAGAACATGTAACATAATGCGGTGTGTGCTCAGTTCCTTACAAGAAGAAAAGAGACGTATAGTCCCCATTTAGCCCTTCTCCCATGCTACGTAGCTCCTCCTTTCTTTTTTTTCATTATTCTTGATCCAATTGCAATTTCATTCCCCTTGTTCTACTTTTCTTCCTTTGTCATACTCATCGCTTCCTCGCTATGGACATTCTCTCTTGCTCTCTCGCATTTTCCCTCTTTTGCCCTCTTGCTCTCTTCCTATCCTCCTTTCTTATTTTTTCTCTTCTCTTTCTTCATTTGATTATTTGGTGTTGAGAGGGTTTTATTTTCTGCTTCAACAAACACTTGGCACACTTATCAAGGGTCTGTTGCAACCTATTGACTAAAACCGTTGTTTGGCAAACTTTTCTATCTGTGATTGCACGTCTGATCAAGATTTACCTATACCTTTAGCAAGGGTATCTTTGAAAGGGATTAACAATCTTTTGGCAAACGTTATGAGGTTTTAAGTTGATGTCATTTTGAAGAGATAAAGAGAGAGAGAGAGAGGGGGGGGGAGAGAGACACACAGAGAGAGAGAGAGAGAGAGAGAGAGAGAGAGAGAGAGAGAGAAAGATACATAGAGAGGTGAATTCTAGTCATGGTCAGAAAATGATCCTTTAGCAGTTGCTGGCCCTTTAGTTTCCTTGTGATCCTTCTTCTTTACTGATGCTCTTTAGCAGGCTTGGAGGGTTATGCATTCTCTTAGGTTGTTATGCAATGACCTTGATGGTTATGCAGCTTATTCGGTGGTTATCCAACTATGGAGGAGGTTGTACAACTCCTTAAAAACTCCAAGCCAGGGGCATCCAAGGGCGAACCAACCTTAAGACTACATAAATGAACATAAAGTCAAGCTTTTTGTATGATTCTAGTTGTGAAGACAAGCAAGTGAGCGTTAGGCAATGTAAGGCTTTTAGTCCACATCTCGTACTACTGCATCCTACACTTGGACCCTTGGATCCTTTGGACTTTGTGACAATGTGTGGATTCTATACTGTGTACACCATACATATATATTGAGGCTCTTAAGTGACAATGTGTTTAAAGTGGTCACCCCATGGTTCAAGTTTCACCTAAGTCCTTCCTCCAACACTTGGAGCATTGAACAACCATTTCAATTGCAACAACTATTACTACCACAAGCCTATTCTGAAGAATTTGAGTGAGGTGATAATGTGGATTTAGAAGATTGAATACATCTCTCCATGTGATGTCCGTATGAGTTTGAGCTAAATAATCGTGGGTTCTAAATCTTGTGTCCAAGTATGCTTTCACCCATTAATGTTCTAGCTTTCTTCACATGTCTTTCTACTAAAGCCTGACGGTAGTTGACACTTGGATGGAAAATTTAAGAGATGACACCATGGACAAGTATAAATTAGCGTGCAAGTTTCAAAACATCCCAACATGAACCTTTCAAAATAGGAAACTATTTTTTCAACGTACTTAAGTCCAATTATCAAAACCACGAGGACAATGTGAGCAAATGTGAGATACATCACCCACAAACCAGACGAACCAAAGACGTATCAACCTTTAAAGTTCTGGTGATAGGCTCTTCATTAGGCAAAAGTGATTCTGATTTTTTGTAATTGAGTTGTTTTAACGCTTTGTATCATTTGACTAACAAATGTGACATGTAACTTTCAATGTTAGACCTTGCACGTTGCTATCATACTTTAAATGGTAACTTTAAATGACTTACCCAATCGTCCATTGTACCACTATAACCCCTCACCACTAACCTTCGACGTTTAACATTACAGTGATACCATGGGAAAGCTACTATTAACACCTTCACAAGTCAAGAGATATTTTTATTCAACTCCTTCACTACCTTATTCATGTGTGGATGGATGTTGGAGTCACGAAGGGTCAATGGTGATTTATGAAGAAAGACATTCACACCGCCATCGACATAGGTTTTGTCACATCACAAGTGCTAAAGAAGCAATGATAGTCTACATGCGTGGCTTTGTACTTTTAGAGGAGAAATGACAATTGGGGTCAGATCACTTAAGTAAGAGTGCGCCAAAAGGGCCACACGTTGTCACCCCAATGAGGTAGGCGCTCATGGGGAACGTGTAAACAACATGAAAATTTAGGAACAAATGCTTGAACTTATAAGAAAGCATATTGTATGTGTTACATTTGATGAAAAAGAAAAATTAGTGGTAAATCCTATATGTTTCAACATGATCAAACATGATGAAATTTCTGTTTGTTTGAATGGAGGCGTAAGTAAACCGAAAAAAATTGCGTTTTAACATTGAGAATTCATTGGAACGAGTGTAATTGCTTCTAGAATGCAATTTAAGTTAAGAAGCTAAGGTTGAATGCATGTAAGCATTATTTTTAATAAACCATTTCTTTTAATGACGTCATCAACTTATACTCATAATGAAATGCTTTGAAGAAGGATTAAATGAATAGTTTGGTTGGGGATACAATCTCCCCATGTATCATCAAAGAATAAAGACACATATCCTATGAATTTGAGTAGGCTTGTCTTGTTATGAAATTAGAATGAATTCTCAATTAGGAGGAGGTTGCATTAGATAACTTTCTATGCCCATCAAACCTTGCCTTGAGTTGTTTCTATTCTAGAAAGTACTTGATAATGGAATGAAAGAAAGAAATGACATTGTTTGTGGATTATTTTTTTTTTATCTTGAAGTCAAACAATAATCTTTGACGGTAAAAAGTCTCATGATGTCCAGGAAAAAACCAAATTGTATTTTTTTGATACGTGATTATAGGTTGCTTTGGTGCGTGAATGTACTTAATGGATTCCTTCACTCTAACCTAAAATTGTGGTCTTTCGAAACATTATAACATGAAAACAAATTCATGGTAAACATATTCATGCTTTAAGAAGGATAAATGTTTTTTGAATAACAGTGTGAATATCATTTCAATTGTAAGATGATTCATTTTGCAATCAGTTTATTGTTTACCATGTTTAAATGTTTTTGAATGGCCATAAAATGCATAAAAAGGTAAGGGGAAACCCAACTTACTTGTTTTATACATGTACAAATATTTCAACTTCTTATGCTGTATTCACTGAAATTTGTTATGTGCTTAAACCATACATAATTTAAATAAAGGAGTTTGGCATAGATCTTTGCGACATTGATGAATGCGATCTAACCCATGTAAATACAAATAAATTCATTTGCAATTTTTTAAAAATCAATTTGAGGAAATTATCAAATTCAATGAATGATGTTTTGCAATTGTCAAGAAAATCACAGGTTTCATAATGTTATCTTTTTTGTTACCATTTGAATAATCTCCTATGATGAATGAGTAAATCGTAGATTATTAGTGAAAATGTTAAGGTTTAAAGTTGATGAAACATTGAAATTCTGAATGTGCCTTAAATTTGAATATAGCTTGTTACTTTTGTTTGCATTCGTGTAATTAATTCTAAATGTATTTCGTGAATTGGATTTTTGAATATTGTAAGATGTACATGAGACCATTGAGTGATATCTTGCTACCTTTGCTAATGTTTGATGTGTATGCGATTTTTCCCATGGGTTGTGTTTGTTGAAAAACTTGGATTAAGGAGTCATCCTGTTCTAGAGTGTGGCCTTTTCTGTTGGGGTGTGCTGTAGATTGCATCTTTTGTTGAAGGAGTAGTAGCGAGTGACGATGTTTTGCTTTTCGTAGAAATCGATTGGTGTTCACCAAGACTTGAAGTAAGGATCACAACTGGAAATGTAAAAAGCTTCATTGAGCATGTGTTTTTGTTTTTTATGATAGTGTATAAGTTTAGGACGTCGCTTAAAATTCCAACGAAGTGCTCTGTGGGGTCAGCTAACGTTAATAGAACTTGAGGGGGGGTGCTAATGTTTCTAAACTCGATGGGGTAAGTTGGAAGAGGCTTTTAGGACACAAATTTGGTCTCTTAGAACAGTGATATACTCCCCCTCTTCGAGTTTTTGTGAGAGAAACTATACAGAATGAAAAGATAGACCAGTGATAGTCGTAACGTGCTTAGCGCCAAGAAAAACAAAAAACAGTTGGGGGCAATCCTCACGAGCAATTTGACTCATAACTTCTTTTTCTTAGTTGTTTGGTCACAAAACACATATAAAATTGATTGCCGCAATCCTGGAGCACTCTTTCATCCTTTTGTCATAAAAGATGTTCATATCTCTAATTTATTGTCAAACTAGTGGATGCGATGCTTCTTCACAAGATAACATGTGAAGGATAATGTTGGATCTATAGTTTACTACACAAATGTTCAATAGGCAAACTTAAGCCCAATCTAGGTTGAGTGAATACACTTATCTGCATCATAAAAGGAAAAAAATCAAGACATTTCATTATAAAATCGAATGCTATGAATAATTCAGATAAATAACTCATCTCCTTTCAATTCCATGAACATATTCCTCTTTTTGGGTATTTTTGAAATGTAAGGATTTTTTAGAAAAATACGTAATTTTTATAAAATTATTTCAAAACATAGGAATTAAAATGAATGTAATAGTAAATATGCTAAATCACAAATTATTACTTTTTGAAGAGGAAAAATCAATGAGTTCAATCTAGCATGATTAAAAGAAACATTTTCTATGCCAGGTAGTGTGTCCAAATTTAGAATACGGAAAATGATCTTTATGCAAAATAAATTAAAGGGAAATTATCTTCCATGTTTTTTTTAACATTAGAAGTTTATGATTTCTGATAAAAACTTCAAGGGTATAATTTTTGTTGAATCGTAACATTGAAATTTCTTAGTGAAATTTAGGAATGATTGAATCCTTGAAGAAATTCTTTCCTATGACAAAACAATTTTGTGCTAATGGTAAAATAAATTAAATTTGTTAATTTCTTGTTATCAATGGTTTTTAATGTACATGCATGAGTTTTTTATTGATTTTTAAAAAAATTATGAATGTGTTTCATAATTATTTGTATGTGATAAATGTTATGAGATTATGCTTCTGAGAAGAAAAACACCACAAAAGGTTTTCAACTTATGAAATCCTTTACAAAAAATTCATTTTGGATAAAAAATTCAATTTTGTTTTTGAAAATACCTTCATCAATTGTTAATTGAATTCATTTGTATTATTCATAAATAATTAAATCATTAAAATTTACCTTGAAGAAAACTTGTCACGTGAAATTGTTCATTGCATGAAACGCACTATTTTGAGCCTAAAAGTTTATTTTTCATGCATTCATTAATGAAAATTATGCAACGTAAAATATTTTTACGGAAATCAAAACCTTTAATTGTTCAATTTTATTCTTACGTCGAAAAATTTATTTTATTTTCACATTTTTAATTTTTTATAAATTATTGAGTATATGTTTTTTGTAAAATTATTCGATACAGAAATAAAATAGTTGGAAATACTTATTCCTTTGCTTCATTTAGAAATTAAAAAGAAATTTAAGAACCTTTTTTTTCTTATGTAGTATATTACGTGGAATCCGAAGTAGATTAGTGATGTATGGCTTTATGAATTCCCACGAATTTATTTTCATATCTCGTTTTTATTCTTGAAGGTTAAGTGGATCAGTTTGAGTGTGAATTCGAAGCCCCCATTTGATTCCCACGGATGTGTTTGATTCAAAACCTAGATTCATGTACCCTGTACGGTGTCTATTTTTCTGACCACTGGCACAAACAAGGGGTAAGAAGAATTAAAATAGGAGGGTAAGAATCTTCAACTATCGGCTGTTGAGGATTATCTGTGATTTTTTCGCTTGCTATTTCTTTAGCTGTCTTTTTCCTCCTAGGCTCTACGCCCTTATGTTGTGTACGCGTGGTGTTGTTGTTTTTGTTCCCGTTTTTTCGGCCAGTGCATGCCAGGACTCTCCCCTGCAAAAACCTTATGGGTTGGGTTAGCGGCACGTCGATTCGATCAACTTCTAACTACCCCCATCTAGTTTGGAAACGTTAGCACTCCCCGTACGATTCTTGTCCCCGTTAGCCAACCCTAACGAGGACTTCGCTGTTAGAATTGAGACGACTATCCCACCCATCCTATTCGTCTTTGGAGCCGTCCAGACCCATCCGATAGCCGCGGTGTTGGGAAAACATCTTGGAAAAGAGAGTTGGAGAATCATCGGATGGCCCCTCTCACCTCGATGAAGATTAACACTTCGTGACTAGCTTTGGCGAGGCGATGGGTCCGGTCACTCGTCCATCCGCGGCAGGAGCCAACCTTTACAGATTTCAGACTTCTGCGATCGTCAGCGAACCTTTGCGCGATATTCAGATTTGAGCGGCTCATCAGACCAAAGGCTCGATAGACTACGATGTTTGGCCTCTGGACTGACTGCGCGACCGCTCTCACGTCGACCCGCCGGGTACTGGAAGGTCCACGAGGCCATCGAGTCCATCGACGCTTTTTGAACCCCTGAGGGTTGGTTTGGATTCCTCCGCATTGGCCCTGCTGTCCTCCAAACGTCTACGATTCTGTTAGGCAAGCGAGACACGGGTAGGGCTCGAGCGTCCGGTGGACAACCACGGGACGTACGGCTTCCGCCGTCACACAAGCAACCCAGAGCCCTGAACTGGGCATCGAGCAGGTTTCGAGGACAGCCGAGCCCATGCGGAGGTAAACAAACCAAGAGAAAAATACAAAAAAGGCGCCCTTTTGAAAGTAGCACGCAAAATTGGCGCCCCCCCCAACGTGAGCATGCTAAATTGGCGCCCCCCCAAAGCGAGCACGCAAAGATGGCGCCCCCTCAAAGCGAGCATGCAAACATGGACCCCTCCTAGGATAGCACGCAAAAATGGCGCCCTGCAAAAATGGCACCCCGCTAACTAGCACGCAAAAATAGCACCCCCCCTCCGGCGACGCCACGTCAGCAACCCAACTTTGCGATAGACATTTTGGTTGTCCTTTTTT
>SZWC01008720.1:85472-110865 GCA_023375785.1 Penium margaritaceum
AGTACAATGAGCCCTACGACGAGCTTATGTACTGGGGACTGGCGGCTAGCCCACCAGGCCCGGTCATCCCCGCCGCACCAAAAGGCACGGACGGGGAATACACATATCCCAGAACATGAAACCACACACTGGAGGTCTCCCGAGGCACCGGAACAGTCAACCGTGTGCCCGGGTCTCGACCGATAAGAAAATATCCAATGTACCCCAAACACAACTAGACTCTACGGTGACACACTAGCATCACGGGCGAGCCAAGCTAGGCAAGTTTAGGCCTCCCGAGACGCCGGAGCACATAATCGGGCGTCCGGGTCTCAGCCACATGCAAGCTACACACATCTGACAAGGGGTCAACAAGGCTAGACTAATCAGTGCTAGGTCTCCTGAGGTACCGGTACAGACCACCAGGTACCTGGGTCTCGACCATGAAAGAGTGCATCACTTGTCAGAGACTATGCAGTAGACTTCTATGTGGTCTCCCGGTGCGCTGGCACAAACCACCAAGTGCCCGATTCTCGACCACCGAGAAAACACTAGTAAACACGTATGGGTAAACAGAGCTGCTAGAATGCACCATACATGTCACATAAGGAGTAATGGAGCCACTAGGACGCTCTCCCTAAACAAGGCTACACGATAGCTCAAAGCACATACAACAACAAGAGTTATGGCCAAAACTCTGTTTTTGCCACTGTTTTGTCGTACTAGAAAATAACGCTATTGTGCGCTGCATGTGTGTGCATCCACTAGGTCCATGACACTATTTAGGTTGTCCAGGCCTCAGTTGTCATTTCTCTGCACAATTCAACATTTGCAGCTTCTGACACTTGTGTTTGTGTCCCTAGCCAACCCCTTGCTGTTCTCACCTCCATCTGTGTGTGCTAGTGAGTTAGCTGGCCGGCTTGTACTGCCACGCCAGCGACAACAGTCCTAGGAAGCTGTCTCTCATGGTATCAGAGCTGCGAGCCAGTGCTTGCACAGCTGCGTAGCAGAGGCGCAGCAACGGCAGCAGTAGTGAGCAACCGCAGCCGTTCCCTGGAGTCGCAGCAGCTGTAGTGTCCACTGCCTCCGCGGGAGGTCTTGAGAGGACCCACCACCACTCTGACCGTTTTCTTAAAACTCTGCGCATGTTCCGCGGCCGTTCCGCGACAGCGGAAGCCGGTCCGCGCAAAATCCGCAATGCTCCGCGGTGACGAGGTCTCTGCAGCGGACGCCGCATCTGCGCGGCCGCAACGGAACACGCCGACTGTGCCGCGGTGGCACGCGGTGTTCCGGAGTGCATCACTTTGCAGTGACAGTACCACGGCAGATCCGCGGTATTCCGTGGATCCGCGACGTTCCACCGCGGCAGTTCCGGGGCGGTTCTGGAACGGGCTGGCGGTGACCCACGGAGTTCCGCGGTAGCATGTCCGCGGCAGTTCCGCGGCTGATCCACGGTCGTCAGACGCAGCCGCTCCGCGGTGGTTGCGGAACGCTCTGACGGTGGTGCCCCGGCAGTTCGCGGCACCCCGCCGTGTTCCGCATCGGCACGACCGCGGTAGCCGTTCCGCGGCGGTGTTTCTGCGGCAGTGTTCCGCGGCGGTGCTCCGCGGAAGTGTTCCACGACGGATTTGTTCCGCGGCAATGTTCCGCGACAGCCTTGTGCGGTGGTGCTCAGCGGCAGCGTTCCACGGCGGCGTTCCACGGCGGTGATCTGCAGCAGCGTTCCGCGGCGGTGTTTCACAAAAAAAATTATAACAAAAAAAAGGGGAAGGGGAGGGGAGCAACTGGTCGTCATGTGGAAGCAAATCCCTGCCACCGCCGCCACCAACGCAGCTGCCGAGGGCAGCTCCGTCAGCGGCCAACGCCGGGCTCCGCCATCATCATCGTCACCACAGCGGCAGCTGCAGCAGCAGCAGCAGCAGAAGCATCAGCAGCAGCAGCAGTAGCAGCAGTAGCACCATCAGCAGCAGCAGCAGCAACAGCTGCCGCAACAGCAGTAGCAACAGCCGCTTGAGCAGTGGCAGCAGCGGCTGCCGGGCCCGACAACATTGGCATGCCAGGTGCGCGCGCTGGCTGACCTGCAGGCGGAGAGCCGCAATGCTTTGACGAGGCAGGCCGAGGAGCTGCAGGTCCTGATCAAGAGCTTACTGCCTCAGCATCAGCAGTCCCAGTAGCAGCAGTAGCATCCGTCTGCTGACCCGAACAAGGACTGCCTCGCACACGGCGGTAATGCTCATGAGGTCGCGGAGAACCTCTCCGAATCTGGTAAGGAGGGCGAGGAAGAGCTACTGCGAGCATGCCTCAACCGCCTGGAGGCGCGCCACTGAGCGCGTGAGGCCAATACCGCCCTCCACGGCACGAGCTCCAGCACCGACACTGGCCCGAACTCATCTCGCCACCCTCTAAGCTTTGAGGAGCTGGCTCTGCGGGCCCGCCTGGGTAAGGGGGTTGCCTCCTCTATGCCTGGCCGCGCAGTGGCTGCAGCCGTCGCTCTGTCGACGGTCAAGCCACCCAAGTGGTTTGAGTCGGACCCGCCCGTCTTCGAGACTGGGAACGACTTCAAGTACTGGGAACCACGCTTCTGCATGTTGTCCATGCGCAAGGGAGTCCTCGCCTACTACATCACTCCATACCAGGCGTCTGACCTCGCCCAGACATAGATGGCGATTCGCGCCGCTTTCGGCCTGATGAAGGCCGCCCCGGACTTCACCAAGGACTTCAGTCGGTTACTTGGCGATTTGCTCACAGGCTTGAGAGCTAACCCTTGCGCGGCGTGGGCACTGGTTGTCACTCTTTTTTAGGGCGCCACCTTGGCTCTAACGTCACAGCGCCTCGCCGACTTCAAATCCCTCTGCCAGACTGCTCAGGAGTCTGCAGCTGACTACTGGCGCCGGGCGACCCATCTGCACGAAGAGCTGAGAGACCATTCCCTCGCGCAGTACGCCGCCCTCCAAATCATCCTCTACGGCATCCACCTCGACTACACGCTCGTCTTCAGCAACTTCGACCAGACTCTGTTTCGCGACATGGCGAGCGACGGGACCCTGCTGCGATGGGCCACCCTCTACTTCCTGGAGGTCGCCGGCATGGACGCCGCGAACCACGCTCACTATAGTACTGCTTCAGCTGCAGTTGACTCCGCATCCTCCTCGGCGTCTTCAACAACAACGGCTCTAGCTCAAGGAAGAAGGGCCACAAATTGTTAGGCAGTGGTTCCAACGGCGGAACCAGTAGCAGCACCAGCTCCAGTAGTGTCAACCACAACAGCAGCAGCGGGAGCAGCAGCAGCAGCGGTGGCAGCAGTGGCTCCGGCAGCACGACGGACCGCCGGCTTGTATGCTTCAACTGTGGGGGTGATCATCGCTATCCCGACTGCACTTGCCTGATTGGCCGCCCATTTGACTGGGCCAAGGTCACCCGTGGGTTGCAGCAGGCGCACGAGGCGCGCATGTGCCCGCCCGGCCGCCACTATCGCAACCGTCCCAGAGGAATCCGCTGCCACAGCAGGCTCCTTCGCGGATCCTTGTGAACAGGTGCTCGCCGAACGCGACAGGACGATGGCCGAGCTGCACCAACTTCTCGACCTGTGCTCATCAAAGGGAGGTGCGAGTGAGTTGACTGAGTCAAGGGGTCCTACTGCCTGTGGAATGTCTTTGTCGTTGCGTGATGATGCCTTTGGTCCCCATGCCTATCCATGTGCGCGTGACGGACCTGATGATGTGTCCTGGCTGCATGCTTCTCATGTGCACTCCGCTGGTCGCCTTGTCGTGTCCCCCGCTGAGCGCCCTGCTGTCGCGCCTTGTTCTGTCGCCGAGTGCCACGTTGCCCCTTATACGCGTGTCACCGACACCACCTGGGTCGTTGACTCTTGTGCCACCCAACACATGACGTGTCGACGTGATGCCTCCGTCGTCTTGCATCCTACTGGCACTGTTCGCTCTGTTCGCACTACAGCTGGCCATGAGGTCCCTGTCCAGGGTGTTGGGGTTGTGCAGTTCATCGGGCCCACTGGTCCCGTATACATCTTTGACGTCCTCTTTGTCCCCGATCTGGAGCTCAGCCTGCAGTCTGTCCGTGCTTGCACCAAGATGGGCCTGGGTGTCACGCACACAGCTGCCGATGCTCGCATCTTTGTGCGCGGTACCGAGGAGACCATCCTCAATGGGACGGTCGTTGATGATCTGTATCACATCTCTGGGTCCTCTGTGAGTGCCCCCCCTTTGCCTCCGTCTTCCACTGCTCGTGTTTTCGTTGCTGGTGCTCTATCCCCCAAGCACCATCGTCTTCTGCATCGCCGCCTCTGTCATGTGCACCTGGGGGTTGTTGATAGGCTGATCCACACTCAGCCTGCTCTCGGTCTTGATGTGGCGTCCTTCGAGGCGCCGCCCATGACCAATTGCCTCGCCTGTGTTGAGGGCAAAATACACCGGTCCACGTATCCTACATCTGTCTCCGAGGCTCGTCGGCTCCTGGAGCTTGTCCACTCCGACCTTATGGGTCCGCTCCCTGATGAGTTTCAGGAGGACCGTGGCCGCTACGTCCTGACGTTGGCTGATGAATTCACGCGAATGAGCTGGGTCTATAGTCTGCGTCAGAAGAGTGATGCCGCCATTGCGGTCCACATTTGGCTGGTCATGGCCGAGCGCCAGTCTCTCCATCACCTTACGACCTTTCGCTCGGACCGCGGCGGCGAGTACCTTGGTGACATGGCCCGCTCCTTCACTGAGCTTGGTGTCTTCTACAACCTCTTCCCTCCCGCCACCCCCCAGCAGAACGGAGTCTTAGAGCGCTGGAACCGCACCATGGAGGACGCGGTCCGCGCCATGCGTGCTGACAGCGCTATGGCTAAGGCCTTCGCCTTCGAGGGCATGGCGTACATGACCTGGGTCTGGAACCGCATTCCCCATGGCCCCCTCCCAGGTCACCACACGCCCTACAAGCTGTGGTACGGGCGTCGCGCGGATCTGCCCCTGGCCCGTGTTTGGGGCTCCCTTGCCTGTGTCTGGCTCACACAGGAGCAACAGGGGAGCAAGCTCTCTCCACGGGGCTGCATCTGCGCCTTCGTTGGCGTCGCCCCGCGATCCAAGGCCTGGTGAGTCTGGGACCCTGAGCGACGCCGCATCGTGGAGTCCCGTGGCGCTCTCTTCTTCGAGCATCTCGCCTTCCGCGACCTTGCCCGCATCCATGCTTTGGGTGCTGCACATGCCCCTAAGTGTACCGGACCCCGTAGTGTGGGGGAGGCTCTTGGCACGGTTGGCACAGTGCCCCTGTCCAGTACGGTCACTTCATTACCGACACCCCAAGGGTTGTCCGCAGAGGCTGTGCCAACCGGCACCCCAAGCCCCGCCCCATCTACAGCTCACTCCTCTGCCCCCCACTCTCTGTTGTCGCCCGAGTCCGAGTCTGCGTCCGAGTCTTTCTCCGCGTCTGAGGCTCTACCTGATCCTGCGCCTGCTTCCGCGTTTGAGGCACAGCCCGATCCTACGTCCGCGTTCGTGTCTGCACTGAGCCGTCCCTGCCTCCGGCCGCGGACGTATCTGCGTCTGGTGTGGGCCCGTCTCCCGTTGTTGATGCTGACCCATCTCTGTTCCTCTCATAGACCCCAACAGCGCTCGCTGCCATCCTCGTCTACGTGGATGATTTGTTGATTGCCTCACCTGACCTGGAAGCAATAAACAGTGCCAAGGCCATTCTCTCCTCGGCCTACAAGATGAAAGATCTTGGTGAGGCCTCTGTATTTTTGGGGATGGAGACTGTGCGCGATCGAGTTTGCCGCACACTCTGTGTTCATCAGGGATGCTACGCAAAGACTGTGGGGGAGCGCGTTGCCAACCTCCTCGGTGCCGTCCACACAGCCTCCGCGCCCATGACCCCTGAGGGGCAGGCCACCCTGAAGGTGGATGACCCAGCTGACCCTGGGGAGCCATTTGATGTGACCTTGCACTTGCGAGTCATCGGCTCGCTCATGTACTTGGCCACCACAACACGGCCCGACATTGCCTTCACTGTCAACCTGCTCGCTCAATTCTCGCAGGCTCCACCCCAGCAAACACTAGAGGCCGCAATCCGGTGTGTGCGCTACATCCTGTCCACCGCACGCTTTGGCATGTACTTTCGGGAGCAGGTGTCTGTTGTGCTCGATGGGTACACAGACAGTGTCTGGTCTTGGAGTCCAGATGGCAAGAGCCGGACCAGCTACGTCTTTATCATTGGAGGCACTGCAGTGTCCTGGCAAAGTGGGAAGTAGGGCTGCATCGCACGTAGCACTACGGAGGCAGAGCATGTTGCTATAGACGCCAGTGCAGCAGAGTGTGTCTGGCTTGTCCGTCTGTTGCGTGAACTACGTCAGTCCGTCCCCCCTATGTCGTCCTCGTATGTGACAACATGAGCGCGAAGGCCATCGCCAAGAACTCAAGTGTGTTCCATGCACGCACAAAGCACATCAATGTCAAGCACCACTTCGTGCGTGTTCTAGTTGATCGTGGTGAGATCCGAGTCATCTACGTGGGCACTGATAGGCAGTGTGTGGATTTTCTGACCAAGGCTTCGGGTCGTTCGAAGTTTCATGCGGCCACTCGATCCGTGGGATTGTGCCCCATCCCTATTGCAAGTTGATTCCTCATGTGCCACCTTGCATGTGCTGTGCTTGCTACCTACAGCGACTATGCATTTCCTGCTCTGTACAGCGCTAGTGTCTGCATTTGCATGGACGTGTTTCGCCCACTGGTCATGGGGGAGTGTTGTTGTGTATGTCGTACACGGCTTACGGTGACCCCTCGGCTCATGTCCATTCACGTGCAGATCCTTGAGACTGGTGAAGGTGGCAGACGACTGGCTGCCTGTGGCAACGGGCGCTCAGAAGATAAAGCGTACAGCATGTTAGGACGCAGATCTCATTAATGCGGCCATTCTGGTTCAAACGGCTCATTGTTGTGACGTGCCTATAGTGAGTTATGGCCAAAATTGTGTTTTTTCCACTGCTTTGTCCTACTAGAAAATAGCGCCGTTGTGCGTCGCATGTGTGTGCATCCACTAGGCCCATGAGACTATTTAGGTTGTCCAGGCCTCAGTTATCATTTCTCTCTGCACAATTCAGCATTTGCAACTTCTGACACTTGTGTTTGTGTCCCTAGCCAACCCCTTGCTGTTCTCACCTCCACCTGTGTGTGCTAGTGAGTTAGCACTACGCTAGCGATAGCAGTGCTAGGAAGCTGTCTCTCAACCTTGTGTTGCCGCATGCGACACCCGCCGTGTGCCGCGGCAGGTACTTCCGGACCTGTCCTTTTTCATCTCTCTGTAGATACTATTGAAGCATTCTGACAATTTGCCTTGTGTCTTCTAGCCAGACCCTTGTCATTGTGTGTACGACTTGTGATTGTTGTCACTGTTTGACCAGGCATTGATGCCTAGTCAGTGGCTGTGCTGCTAGGAAGCTTCCACACATCTCCTCTTGGTATCAGAGCAGCGAGATCTCTCTCGCTGAGCTGTACCGCAGAGACTCAGCTGTTGTGATTTGTGACGTTCTTGTTAACCTGTATAGTTTACCGTGACTACTTGGCCGTATCCATACTCGTGCAGATCCCTGATGCGCACCTTGGTGGCACCGGTGCGTCACGTGGTGGCGGACTACCAGCCTGGAGCTGACCGAAGACCGTTCCAGAGCTGTGGACGCTACCCGGGACCTCTTGCAGTTTTTCTGCAACACAGGAGTTTATCGGTGGACTGGCTGTGGGCACGATTTCTATGTTTTTGTATTGTGTGTCCACTGTTTGATGTCAGATTCATGCATGTGACCAGTCGTAGCGTTCGGCTTTTGATTCCTGCACGTCTAGGTTCAGACGACGTAGCGTTGTGATACGTCTGCACAGAGTTACGGCCAAAACAATGGGTTTGGGCCGGTTTTTGGACAGATCTTGCACTGCCGCGTGCGACATCCACCGTGCGCCGCGGCGGGTACTTATGCCATGGACCTGTCATTTGTCATTTCTCTCTGCAAATGCTATTGAAGTATTCTAACACTTTGCCTTTTGTCTTCTAGCCAGACCCTTGCCGTTGTGTGCACGACTTGTGACTTTCGTCACCGTCTGACCAGGCATCGACGCCTAGTCGGCGGCTGTGTCGCCAGGAAGCTTCCACGCATCTTCTCATGGTATCAGAGCAGTGAGACAGTTCTCACCGAGCTCCACAGCAAAGACGCTACAGAGCAGTAGTATTCAGAGTCACCGCTGCACCAGATCCATAGGGACCTATCGACGAGAACAGTGGATCGCCGTCAACGTCGCTGAGGCGGCCCAGACCTGGAAGAGAATCTCCCAACAGTCAAAGCCGTTCTCATTGACATACCGTGATGTCTCGAAGTTCTTGGGTTTCCGCTCTGTAGGAAGGGCAAACGCAGGCTGAGAAGGAAGAGGGATGGAGAAGACACCGGAAAGAGGAAATTCGTTAGGGAGGATCTGTGGGAGACGGGAAATGGATGTTTGTGGAGGCCGGGAACTCGTCTGAAGCTGGCGGAGACGCTCTTGAAGCAGGCGAATCTCACTTGCGTGGGCGTCATCCTCCATGTCTGGCATGTCAGGGTCCTCATCCCAAGGATCAAGTGATGGCTGGTCAAGTCTTGCTCCTGACATCGGTGCGGATGTTGACTGCTGTGCAGAAGGTATGGCACCGCCGACTCCCTCGAAGGTCTGCTTTGGAGTCCTGGACTGTCCACGAAGGAGCTCAGTGAGCACACGGATGGCGTCAGCACGTTGCTGCTACAGATGACATGTCTCGTCCTGCTGACTCCCCAGGTCCTCAATGTTGAGCGATCGTGGGCTCAGGACCCCTGAGGAGGAGGATGAGGGGTCTGTTGGCCCTTTGCCCTTGTCACCGGCCGGAGCCATGTCAGCGCTCATTATGGGTCAGGATGCCAAACTGATCAGATTGCAGAACCGCCTGAGTTTCTTGAGGCTTTGCAACGCTGGTAACAAATGATGTGTTAGCAAAAAATTTGGTCAAATGTTGCTGCTGACGTCATCACTCACGATGACGACTTCAGCATGAAGGTTGTCCAAATGAAGCAAAATTTGGATGCATTATGCGCCAAAGGATTCTGAATGCAATGGCAGTGGTTTTGTGTAAAAAAACTTTTAAAATGTCAAAAACGTCACCCTTTTCTTCTCAGCCCAAAATCCAGAAAGATATAGAATTGAGAGCGTTGTTTCATTTCCTGGAGCCTACAAGGCATGAAAGGAGGCAGGAGTGGAAGTGATGTATGAGGTTTTGCAAGACCTTTCTAACAAGCTCTTACACGCCAAAAATGGTGGTAGAATAGGATTGTTGCATTCTCTCATGTCTGGGGAGGTTGGTATGTGCGACCTAAGTGAAGCTTCTAGGACCTTTCAAAGACCCCTTCTCAACATGTCATGCCACAACTGCTGCTGGAGAGGGTTGGAAAACCCTTGGCTCCCCCGTGGTGGTGGCGTGGTGATGCGGTAGCAAGGGTGTCTCCGTTGCTGCAATTTGCTGCGGTGGGTCACCATGGGTTGGTGGGTCCTCCCAGGACCATGGCTTCAGCTGTTCTTTCATTACTACTGCCATTGCTACGTCTCTGTTGCGCAGCTCAATGAGGGATGTCTCGCCGCTCTGATACTATGAGAAGATGCACAGAAGCTTCCTAGCGACATAGTCGCTGACGAGGCGTCAGTGACCGGTCATGCCGTGACAATAGTTACAGGTCATACACACGACGGCAAAGGTCTGGCTAGGAGACACAAGTGAGAGTGTCATAATGCTTCAATAACATTTAGAGAGAGTTAACAAATGGCAGGTCCAAAGCATAAACACCTGCCATGGCGCACGGCGGGTGTCGAACTAGGCAGTGCAAGGTCTGTTCAAATGCCGGCCCAAAACCACTATTTTGGCCGTAACCCTGCGCAGACAAATCAAAACAATACGCCGCCTTAACCTAAATATGCACGATCTCAAGCTGGACGCTATGACTAGTCACATGCATGCATCCGGGATCGAACGGTAGAAACACAATGCAAAACATGCAAATCGGACCCACAGCCAGTCCACCGATGAATTTCTACAGGTTTCAAAGAAACTGCAGAAGGTCCGAGAGAAAATCCAGGACGCTTCGACAGTCGCCGATCATCTCCGAGTGGGTGGTCCACCATGTGCCGACGCGCCGGTGCCTCCTGTTGAAGTTCTTTGGGCACTCACAGCTCTATGACCTCTTGTCTCCCACATTCTGCACACACATGTAGAGATCAGATGACAATGGCCTCACTTGGGAGGACGTCATGCATGCCCACCTTGTTTGAATCCTCTGGCATCATGGAGCTGCTACTAGACCCAAGAGTGTCCTCTAGCACATGCATGACCGTTGCATGACTTTCAATGATTCTTTGTTGTGGTACATGCTGGGTTCGTACATTCTCACTGCTGTGCCAAGCGTCGTGCTTTCTTGCCTCTGAGTATTTTGGGGAAGTTGCACATTCCCCGGTTACTCATCCTTGGGGGGTGACCGTGCCGGTTTTGGCCGTGCATTGGTGAGCAGCCGCCCTTGGTCTAATGCCGAGTGGTCGGGCTTGACCCCTGGGTGGCGGCACTTGCCCACCCGAGTGTGATGCTCGGTGTGGGTGCGTGCTCACCGGTGCTTAGCTCGCTCGCCTCCCCTTACTCTACCTGGCTTGACGTATCTTGAGTTCAAAAGCAAGCTTTTACCGCATCCATTGCATGCCTAGTGCTCTTCTATGCTCATCCGCTCAGTCTCACACATTACACCTATGGATGCTGCCAGGTAATATCTGGTATTAGAGCACTAGGGGTCAGCCCTTACAACTCTTCGGTCCTAAACCTGTGAGACCTCCGCTGAGGCGTCCTCGGTGAGCCCGCGGTGTTCTTGTGCCGCCCACTACTGTCAAGCCCGCGACATTCTTGCCACCCCTCATCTTGTAGCTTACACACGGCACTCTTGTCACTGCTCGTCTGCTGGCGAGAGACCCGCGACCTTCTCCTTAACGTGAGCCACGGCACTCTTGCCACTGCACTCCTTCTTGTGTTCACATGGCATTCTTGTCAGCACCACCTCTCGCAACAGCAGTCGCATCTCGACAGTGCAACATCTACAGCAACACAACGGGTGCCTCTATCTTTGCAACTTCACTGTGGAGCCCACAACGGGCACCCATCCCTGCGCACCCGCCTCGGCAATGTGTTCTCGGCAACTACCCGCACCAATTCCATCACAAAGGAACCTCTCATCTGTGGGGCCCTACACTCTGCAGTGTGGCACTGCTCTTTGCCAACGACTATAGTTTCCATCTCATCGCTGTTACTTGCATCTTCGTCCCACACCTCTGTGTGGGCACACTCCCAAACCATTGTCACTCCGCCATCCACATCTGCTTCTCTCTCGCAGCAGCCGACACTTTTGCACCACTCTTGAACTGAGCCTAGCCTCCCAGCTCCGTGACACTCTGCACTCACGTAGCACATCGACACTGGTACATAGTGTAGTGCCCTCGCTACACTCACATCTCCCTTGGCTGCATCAATAGCCCAAACTCTCTCACACTGGATTCAATGCCGCTCGATGGTCCATCGGACAACAAGCTTGAGTCCCCACGCACAGTAGCTCGCTATGCCGATCGTGGGTGGGAGGACCCACGCGTCTTTGACGGATCTCTGCCCACTAACAACAACACTCGGCTATGGTTTTGCATGCTAGATGACTCATGCAGGCGAGAGGAGATTGCTGCAGTAGCTGAGTGCAAACGTGCGAAGATAGAGCGGCAGGTTTACACGCCAGGCAACCTGCGACCATCACCACCTCTCTCTCCATGGATGCAATCTCCTCCTGGCTCTCAGTCGTCCAACCCCTCTGCCGCTGCCCTTGTTCCTACTCCATAATCTACGGCAGCTAAAGCAACTGAGCCGTTGACGGCACCTGAGGTGCCTGGCGTGATACCCGTCCTTCCCGTCCACACAGACTCGATTGGATTGTCTGGGGCCATTCTTGATGCAACTGCTGGTGTTGCTGCCACCTTTGTAGCCATGGCCAGGGCCTGTTGAGCCCCTACACAAACAGTGGTCAGATGTGCAGCTTATGCCTATGCACACGTCGCAGCATCTCTCACCCTGCTTGCCGCTGCTGCTGCCAACATTTCCACACAGGTGACAACAGCATCAGCTTCTATGGCCACAGCAGCTTCCTCTACGGCAGACGCAACGTCTAATGATGTTTTTTCCCTCAGTGCTTCCACCGCAGCAGCTGTGCTGACCCCCACCGGCACTCCCAAGAGATCACACCGCATATCAGCACCGGAGTCCTTGTCACATCAGCGTCGGCCGTTGTTGCAGGGGCCACAATTACGAGGTTTCTTTGCCTCAATGTGGCAGTCGCCGGGTGGGTAGCCATCCTCTTCTCCTCCACTGCAGCCATGGTGCCTCCTCTCTTCACCCTACTACCTCGTCACTAGCTTGGTGAGCTCTGCACTACACTATACTGTGTTGCACTTCACTTCCCCTCACTCCTCTCTTCGCCCTCTCTTCTGCATTCTCACTTGTATCCTCTCATCTTGCAAAAGCCAGAGGAGACAATAGAGGCACTGCAAGCAGCCCTTAGCGAGGCACAAGCAGAATGTCGTAACGTTGAAGATGAGATCCAACAGGGTCGTGAGGTTCAGCATGAGGTAGCCGCCGCTGTAGCTACACTAGTCATAGAGCGTCTCCGCGCCATCCCAAGCCTTGCTGCTGTCCTTTCCACTGAAGAGACAGCATAAGCTGATTCCTCTGTTCCTCTCAATGGTGGTGTCCCCAGTTCTTCCTCTCCCACTCTCTCAGGAACGGCTCTCGCCCGAGTTCTTCTCCCAGCCAGGCAAAGGAACTTTGAGACAACACCACCTCCGTTCACATCCGAGCTCACCTTCACCTCTTGGGAGACACGCTGCAGTGCATGGGCCTAGGATGAACTGCTTTTGGACTACAACTCCCCTGCCAAGCTGCCATTTGTACCCTAGCCTGCCAAGGCCGCCCGTGCTGTGCGGGCTCTCATGAATGCAGCACCTGAGAGCCTCCTCGACAACATTGGTCCATATAATGCAGACCCTGCGTGTGGCACCCCTGTTGACCCTGTTTGTTCCTATGCTCTCATTACCGCCAAAATACTGTAACTGGACATGGTGCCCAGAGTGCCCTGACTGTACAATTCAACACTCTGCAGATGCGAGCGGACGAGACTACGGATGAGTATTGGGCACGCAGTCTGCGCTTGTTGCGTGACCTTGGCAGGAAAGCCCGAGGCCCTCTCTCTGCCTGCCTCTCCATTGTTGCTAGCCTCATTCCTAAGATGTCTGACCTGTATCTCCATGTCTCTTAGGCAGAGCTTGAGTGGCTTCTGCTGCCCCTGTCCCTGCAAACTCTCCGCCAAGAATCAGTCCCCTTTACGACTTTACTGCCTCCTGTCTCACTGATTGGTGGAACGCTTTGCCGAACGAGCGCATGCATCGCGCTGCTCTTGCTGCTGTCACTACCTCATCCCCCTCCTTGCCCACACCTGCCACGTCTTCTTCCTCTTTGTCTTCTCATGGAACAGCTCATCCCAATCAGGCTACTTCTCATTTGGGGAGTGGTGGCTCCGGTCGTGTGGGTGGTCGTGGAGGCAAGGGGCGTGGAGGCGGTCGTGGTGGCAAGAACTTTTCTCTCGCCAACGTTGATGTCACATGCTGGAACTGTGGCTCCACTTGCCACTCTACGTCCAAATCCCAGCACCTCGTGAGGACGTGCGTCTTGCCTCCTCAATGCATGCTCATTAGGCGCGTACGGGTGTGACCGCCTCTTCTGGTACAACAACAGTGACTGTCGCGTCTTCCTCATCCTTCGCTTGAGCCCTCACCACCACTCTTGCCACTCTTTAGCCGTTACCGCCACCAGCCAGTCCTTGGGGTTGGATCCCGCCTCCATCTGGCCCTCCATACTACGGCCCTCCATCTTCTCACTACTCAGTGCCTCTCTGGCCTCGTGATGATGGTCCCTTGTCCGTGTGCTCATCCGACCGCTCCTCGGACCGCTCCTCTGACCATGATGATGAGGAGCGTACCCTTGAGCGCCGTTTGACGGAACATCTTCACCTTCACTCTCAGGGAGGTGAGAGTGTGAGTGGCCAGGTGCGTGAGTCTGTTTGTGAGTCTTCCGCGGTGCTGCGTCTGGTGGTGTACAAGGGGTCCTGCTTGATGATTGTCACTGGATTGAACAGTGGCACTCTAACACGTTCCCCACCCATCTTGGTCTCCCGTCGCTATGGCACTGTTGTTATTTGTCTTGTTCTTCCCTCCACCCGTGCATCTCTTGGTCTTTGGATCATTGACTCATGGGCCACACATCACATGACCTCCTGTCATGTGTTTTTTGTATCCCTTAGGTGCATTGGGTCCGTTCGTTTTTTGTGCACTGGCTCATGCCAACTTCTCGCTGTCCAAGGTGTCGGTGTCGTTCACCTTATCGGGCCTGAGGGAATTGTCTACTTACCCGATGTGTTGTATGTGCCTGACAAGTAGCCTTCTCTCTGTGACCACCCTTGACAACCAGGGCATGGACTTCTTGTCCAACCGCGGCCTAGCCTCCATTTCACTTCGCTCGTCTGGCCATGTTGTGCTCCGCAGTGTGCATTGCGACCATCTATTTCGTGTACCTCTCACGTTGCCATCATCTTCCACTGCATCTACTCTTGTTCACGTCACACCATTGCTTTCTCTGGCCCGTGGTGACCTGCTGCATTGTCGCCTCTGTCACATTCACACCACCGCCATCCAGTGCCTTCTCCGTCTTTGGCCAGCCTACGGTCTTGACCTTGCCACGTTTGCACCTCCCTGATCTTACTCCTGTCTGGGCTGTGCCAATGGCAAAATGCACCGCTTCCCTTTCTCTACTGCTGAATCTACTACCTCCCATCCTCTTGACCTCGTCCATCCTGATGTCATGGATCCCTTGCCCCAGGACTTCCTTGGTGGCCTTGGTCGCTACGTCCTGTGCTTGACTGATGACTTCTCCCGCTACCGCTGGATCTTTGCCCTTCGTCATAAAAGGGAAGTCACTGAAGTTCTTGAGTGCTGGCTTCCTCAGGCTGAGTGTGCCTGTCTCCGTTCACTATGGGTCTTTCACAGCGATTGGAGCGGCAAATTCTTTGGTCCCACCTCTCGCCTCCTTGAGTCCCTTGGTGTTTGGCTTGAGTCATCTGCCCCCTATACCCCACAGAAAAATGGAGTGTCTGAGCATTGGAATTGCACCCTTGCTGAGTGTGCCCGCTCCCTTCTCTCTGTCTCTAGACAGTCTCCCTTGTTTTCCGTTGAAGAAATGTCGTACATGACTTGGGTCTAGAATCGGGTTCCTCATGGCCCTCTCCCCAACTCTGTCATGCCCTTTGAACGGTGGACGGGCCGGCGTGCTGACCTTTGCCTTGCTTGTGTCTGGGGATGTCTTGCGTCTTTGTGGATCCCGACGGACCAACGGGATGACAAACTATCTCATCGTGGTCACTTATGCATCTTTTTCGGGGTCTCCCCGTTCTCCAAAGCTTGGCGCTACTGGGATCCTTCTCATTGTCGCGTCATTGAGTCTAGGGATGCTCTCTTCTTTGAACACCTATTTGAACGGGATGTTCCTCATTTTGGTGGGTCCCTATCTCCACCCTCTCGTGGTGGGGGTAGTCCTCTTCCCATTGGGAAGAAGGATCAACTGTGGCAAGCCATGAAAGCCACATGTGGGAGCAAGCCATGAAAGCCGCATTTGACGCACTGTATGAGCACGGTGTGTACGAGCTCGTGGACCTCCCACTTGGCTGCAAGGCAGTTGCAGCCAAGTGGGTGTACCGTCATAAGCTGAACCCTGAAAACACCGTTGAATGGTACAAGGCTCATCTCACTACAAAAGGGTTCTCTCAAATCCCTGGTGTTGACTTTGATGAGACCTTTGCCCCAGCCGACTGCCACACAACAGCCAGAGCACTCCTCAGTCCAGTCGCCCAGCATGAGTGGGAGCTTGAGCAGATGGATGTCAATGATGCATTCCTCCATGGCAAGCTGGACGAGGAGATCTATATGGTACAACCACCCAGCTTCTCTGATGGAACAAGCCGAGTTTGGCGTCTGCGCAAGGTCCTCTATGGCCTGAAGCATTCCCCACGCTGCTGAAACCAAGAAATCACAACTACCTTTGATAAGGGAGGTTTTCAAAGGAGAGATGTTGATCCTGCTCTATTCCTCAGTGCTCCCACCAAACCACTCGTCGCCATCCTTGTCTATGTGGATGTTCTTCTCATTGCCTCCTCTGACGCTCAATCTGTTGCAGCTGCAAAGTCTCTGCTCCAAGCGGCATACAAGATGAAGGACTTTGGTCCGACTCCTGTTTTCCTAGGCGTGGAGTTGGAACATGATCATGCATGTTGCACCCTGCATGTTCACAAAGATGCATATGTGCGCAACCTGTGGGAGCGCTTTGGACTCCTTCTCACGGCAGTCCCCATAGCATCCACACCTATGACCCCCTCTATCCAGTCCCTCCTGAAGTCTCTAGAACTGTCCAAACTACGGGAGATGGTCGATGTGACCGAATACCTCTGGGTCATTCGCTCCCTAATGTGCCTTGCCACCACCACGCCGCATAAAAAGCTTTTGTAGTAAACTTGTTGTCTCAGTTTTTGTAGTTCCCCCGTGAGCACCATCTTGAGGCTGCCTTGCGGGTAGTGTGCTATGCCCTCTCCACCCCCTGTGTCGGGCTGTACTTTTGTGCACAACCCTCAGTCATGGTGGACGGCTTCACAGACAGAGACTGTGCACATGACTCTGATGCACCCAGCAGAGTTGGATACATCTTCTTGGTTTGTGGAATTGTAGTAACTTAGAAAAGTGGAAAACAAGGGTGTGTTGCTTGTAGCACCACTGAGGTTGAGTATGTTGCTCTTGGTGTAGGCACATGTGGAACTGTCTAGCTATATCGTTTGCTATAGCTATTGCGTGTTCCCATCCATTGCATCACTCTGCACTATGAAAATCAAAGCATGAAGGCCATTGCTGAGAACAGTGGCATGCATCACTCACGCACCGAGCATATCAACGTGGAGCATCACTTTGTTCGCAAGTGCATTCCTGCTGGCATTGTCCAAGTTGCTTGGGTGGATACACGGTCTCAGAGAGCTAATTTTCTCACTATGATCCTCAGCCAAAATGTCTTCAAAAGTGCTGTTCAGTCTGTTGGTCTCTTCTGTCCCCATGACCCAGGTTGATTTGCATGGTTGATCTCTTGTATTTCAGTTCAGCAGATTGTGTTGTCATCTCCATGTGTGTGGGGTTGCTTGCTTGTGGGTCATAGGGGAGTATTGAAGTTCGTAGGCCACTCATAACTCTATGACCTCTTGTCTCCTAGACTCTGCACACACACATGCACAGATTAAATGACAATGACGTCACTTGGGAGGACATCATGCGAGCCCACTTTGAGTGAATCCTCTTTCATCATGGAGTTGCTGCTGGACCCAGGAGTGTCCTCTTGCACATGCATGACCGTTGCATGACGTTCAATTCAATGATTATTTGTTGCGGTAGATGTGGGATTCGTACATTCTCACTGCCGTGCCCTGTATCGTGCTTCCTTGCCTCTGAGTGTTTTGGGGAAGTTGCATATCTCTCGGGTGCTGATCCTTGGGGGGGCACCGTGCCGGTTTTGGCCGTGCATTGGTGAGCAGCCACCCTCGTTCTCATGCCGAGTAGTCGGGCTCGACCCCTAGGTGGCTGCACTTGCCCACCCGATCGTGATGCTAGGTGTGGATGCGTGCTCACCAGTGCTTAGCTCGCTCGCCTCCCCTTACTCTATCTGTCTTGACGTATCTTGAGTTCTAAGGCAAGATTTTACCGCATGCATGATGTGCTTAGTGCTCTCCTACGCTCATTTGCCCCGTCTCACACATTGCACCTATGGATGCTACCAGGTAGCTTTGCCTCATTGGTTCACATCAGGGATCTGCACGGGCATGGACACGGCCGAGTGGTCACAGTAAACTCTAAAGCTCAACGGGAACGTCACAAATCACAACACGCCCAGCTCCCAAATTGCACGAGTTGGCACCGTCGACTCATGCTTTCTTTCGACATCCGGAATGTCTTGACATGGTAGAGAGATGTCTTTGTTCGTGCGAAATGTTCTCAGAGACCAAACTCTGCCTTTGTTGAAAGCACACTTTGCAAGCCCGACTGTCGCATAGCATAGGAAAAGCCCAAACCTCATAAAAAACCACAACCCTTGGATGTTGAGAGGGAGGGACTTGGAGATCATATTTTGTCAGCATTTTAGAGGGAAAATCATGGCATGAGACAAAAATGGTGCCAGTCAATGTCGTGATGTGAAAAAAAAAAGTTGGACGGGTAGATTGAAGCGCATAATGGGACAGGGGTGGGGGTGCAGTATTTTGAGAAAGAGCATAACAATTCTACTACCCAACCCGCGAGGAGATTGGTGACGTCCTACCTAGCAAACAAAATACATTGGCACCCCGCCTAGTGCAGCGCGAGGTGTGCCACGCGGCTCAAACGTGGGTCCTGGCCTGTGGGCAACTGATGGGATGAGTTGAGGGTCAGAGACCCTCAACTACCACGGTTTTGGCCCAGTGGGCCAGGCTTCCCATCCGTTCGCTACATTTGGTATCAGAGCGCCAGGGTTCGATGCCCATTGTGTACACCGGGGATGGGTCCATTCCTGTGGGGGAGGAATGTAGCGCAAGGTGTGCCACGTGGCTCGAATGTGGGTCCTAGCCTGTGGGCAACGGATGGGATGAGTTGAGGGTCGGAGACCCTCAAGTACAGCGGTTTGGCCCAGTGGGCCAAGCTTCCCATCCCTTTGCTACACCTAGTCAGTTAAGAAATAGGACTGCCATGCCCACTCGCCTCACCATGCTCAATCAACAGCATACAATTGGAAATGTTTTAGGGCGTGCAGGCCCATGCAAAACTGAACATGAGCTATGTGTATGAGTGCGATGCAAGACGGCAAGAATTTAGCTAAGTCTGGAACGCTGAATATAAAAGAACAAGGAGAGAGTACAAATGAGCCCCTAGCGGGCTTAAGTAGGGGCGCCGGCAGCTAGCCGCACCGGGCCCCGTCACCCCCGCTGAACCCAAACGAGTCAGCAGGGATAACACACTGCGTACACCACTATAATAATAACAGTGGTCACCNACTGAACATGAGCTATGTGTATGAGTGCGATGCAAGACGGCAAGAATTTAGCTAAGTCTGGAACGCTGAATATAAAAGAACAAGGAGAGAGTACAAATGAGCCCCTAGCGGGCTTAAGTAGGGGCGCCGGCAGCTAGCCGCACCGGGCCCCGTCACCCCCGCTGAACCCAAACGAGTCAGCAGGGATAACACACTGCGTACACCACTATAATAATAACAGTGGTCACCTCCAGGCACCGGAACAGCTCTCCGAGAGCCCGGATCTCAACCACCGAGAAAATAGGAGCAATGGAAGAAAATCTCAGGATCAACGTCTAGACATCACACACGGCTTCCCAAACATCGAAAGCACAAATACAATCATTGGGTCTCCTCATCGCACCAGTACAGTCCACCGGGTGCGCGGGTCTCAACCCACCGACAAAACTCTCCTAGCTCCCGACAAGCCCACAAGGTTGCCGGAACACATTGACCGCATCTCGCTGGCGCTGTCGTAGGTGCTGGAGAGGTCTCGGTACAGTCCGAATGCCAGTCGTGTTGTCACGCCCTCCTCTACCATATACCGCCAACGTGGGTACATGGATAATGCATCAGCGTCAGTCGTGACGGTTGGAAGCCACACAAACCAACACTCCCCCTGGCTGACATTGCCGTGCACGCGAGAACAAATGAATGAAGACATGGAAAAACAACGCATGCCAAACCACAATCTGCCCTGTCAACCACACACACACTCATCTGCTACCCATCTAAAGTCTCCTTAGACACTGGCACATCCTACCTAGTGTCTGGGTCTCGACCATGAGAGGAGTGATGCACACGCACACAAACCAGTGTAATGCACATCACACACATGTCAGACGACAAAATGGTCTCCTCGTGACACTAGCAGTACCAGTGCCCGGGTCCCGACCACTACGAGCAATCCAACAGGTGTCTATGTGCGGACCACAATAGCATCATCAATCAACACATATGATCATAGAGGGTCTCCTCGTAACACGGGTTTACCTCACCACGTGTCCTGGTCTCGACCACTATGAGCAAACCAGCTGGCATGCACATGCCACACGTAGTATGGCCACACACCAAGACACATGACCTCGTGGTCTCCTTGTGACACTGGTGCAACCGACCAAGTGTGTGGGTCTCAACCAACAGAGTGCGGCTGTAGTATGCTCATAGCAGAGTATGGACCCCTCGCCATGCATCTCCCTTAACGTCACGTCAGATTGAGGTCCACAAAACACTCCCCCTGGGAAAATGAACCTGGTGGAGATGTCATCGATGGAGATGCTGATGTCGTAGCTGAAAACAACGTGGACGATGAATCATGTGGTCTCTCCGTCATAGAGGGATAGATGCTCTTGTCATGTACGAGTCGGCCCCCTCCCTCAAAGACGAAGTGGTGTCTCCGGCTACGACTCCTCACATCGCAGCTGTGTCACCCGGGGTGTACCAATCCTCACGTGACTACCAAGGGCCCAAACTCACAGTCTCTCCTCTCTCCGCTCTACCGAGATGCATCTGTGTACGCCGGAGGAAAGGGAATGGGTGAGCAGCACACATCTGTGGATAAAGTGGCCGCGCTGGCCTCCGATGCGGGATAGCACACCCTGAGACACAAGGGTGTACGACCAGAGGAGGAGGACTGGAGCCATGAATCCGGTCACCACTCATGGACGAAGGTGGGTCCTCTGAGGTGGAGGATGGAGGAGATGTGATCAAAGAAGCCGTCGACGAACAAGTGGTAGAAGCACGCTCCGTGACGAGGAGGTCACAAAGCCACTGCACCATCTGCCGCACGCCATGGATCTCGGTGAATATGCTCGCCAGAGGTCCAACTAGGGGATCTTCCAACGTCGGCAGATACGTATGCTGTGGAGGACGCATGCTCGGATGAGGCTGAAGCCAAGGTGGATGCCAGCTACGAGGGCGCATCCAGCAGCAACGTAAACCATGACGTCCATCACCATAGCAATAGCAGACGAACGCTACTCAAATGTCTGCGCACTCATCCCGTGTGTTGGACGATAGATAAGTGCCAAGGGCACCTACTCCTGGTGGCAAGCACCAAGCCGCGGGAGAGGATGAGACCAGTAGGTATTGTCACTCCTGGAGGTCACGGTGTCAAAGTCAGCAAACGTGACCAAATAGGACGTGCTACACTACCACAGCAAGCCCGTAGAATGGAGTCAGACGAGTTGTGGCTACTAATGCTGCTGCCACTAATAGAGCAAAGACTGCTCCAAGACCAGAAGAAGAGGCGGGTGCAGGTGTGGCTGCTGCTCCAAGCAGTAGACGATCCAGCCCTCGGAGATGGACAAGCTCGAATCCGCCGTCGATCCTCCGGAGTGAACAACGCGCACCAATCCACGGGCCCCAGGGAGACGCCGGTCCACGATGCGTCTCGAGACAGAGATCGCCGCCGACAACACAATCAGATGTCTGCTAAGAATGCGAAACATGAAGCGCTGCAACAACCGCTTTGCGCTAAGTAGTCGTCGCGATTGGACCGCCACAGTCGTTGTTGCTACGGATACTACTGTTGCTATAGTGGTTGCTGCTATTGCAGGTGACGGTGTGATGCCAGGCTATTGTATGACCCGTGAGTCCAGTCCAGAAAACCCCAATCCGAGGATCTTTCTCGATCTACCCAAATCCGGGTGGGACCCTTTTCTTGTTTATCCCCTTATTTCTCTGCACCGAATACCCCACTCTGAGGGATTTGCCCTTGAAGTTCACCTTTTTCGGCACAAGTGGAGTTCAATTTTTTTCTCTTTGTTTTTTCTCTTTATCTTTGTTTCCGATGAAATGTTTTGTCTTTTTTTTTCTCTCACCATTCATCCCCTTTTCGGGGAATCGCTAGTCCTCCCTCTCAAGCCAGGTGCCACTTATACCTTGCCTTTTTTTCTCTCTTTGGCCTGCTCACCTCCAGCGAGGGTGCGATCGCACCCACGAATTCATGTGTGCGATTGCACCCACGTTCGCGTGGGTGTGATCGCACCCACGCGGCCGGCCGGTGCTGCCAGCCTTGGCTGGAAGCGCCGACCGCGCTGCTTCCGTGCAACAACACGAAAGCGACAAGGCAGCTGCAGCAGCAGCTACAGCTGCTGCACCGTGCGGCTGCTGCTGCTGCTGCATGCCTCTGCTGCTGCTACGTGTCGCGGCTGCTGCTGCTGCCCTTTGTTTTCTTTTTTTTTTTCTCTTTCGTTCTGCACGCTGTTCCACGCAATTGCACGCTGCTGCTGCTGCTACTGCTGCTGCTTCTGCTGTTGCTGCGCGTTGTAGCTGCTGCTGCATTGCTGCTTGCTGCTGCACGCTACTGCTTCTGCTCGCCGCTCCTGCTTGCTACTACCATTGCTGCACGCTATTGATGCGTCGCTGCTGTTCGTCCACATTGCTGCTGCCAACGCGTGCTGCTGCGTCGTTGCTTCTCGTGCACGCTGCTGCTGCCAACGCGTGCTGCTGCTACTGCTGCTCCTGCTGCTACTCACGCTACACGTACCCCTCTCGGAACTCCGCCAGACGCAAGCCGGTGTAGTCCCCTGCGGTGATGCATGTGCTGCTTCTGCCACCAATGAAGGAGTGACTGCTGCACCCGAGGGTAGTTCCTGGCTACCGCTTCCTTGCTTAAAAAAATGGCCGCTCCTACACGGTGTTGCCTGCGTGTCGCCACGTGGCGCGTTCTCTTTGTGTTCCGCCCATTGCTGCTGCTTATGCTGCTCACACGCCCACCTGCGCTCTAATACCAAATTGGAAACATTTTAAGGCGTGCAGGCCCATGCAAAAATGAACATGAGCTCTGTGTGTGAGTACGATGCAAGACGACAAGAATTTGGCCAAGTCTGGAACGCTAAATGTAAAAGGAGAGAGTACAAATGAGCCCCTAGCGGGCTTAATTAGCAGTGCCGGCAGCTAGCTACACCGGGTCGCATCACCCCCGCTGAACCCAAACGAGTCAGCGGGGATAACACACTGCGTACACCACTAAAACAATAACAGTAGTCTCCTCGAGGCACTGGAATAGCTCTCCGAGAGCCCGGGTCTCGACCACCGAGAAAATAGGAGCAATGCCAGAAAATTTTGGGTTCAACGTCCAGACATCACACACAACTTTCTGAACATCGGAAGCACAAACAAAGTCACTGGGTCTCCTCGTCGCACTAGAATAGTTCACCGGGTGTGCGGGTCTCAACCCACCAAGGAAACTCTCCTAGCTCCGGACAAGCCCACACAGGTGCCGGAACGCATCGACCGCGTCTCGGCGGCGCTTTTGTAGGTGCTGTAGAAGTCTCGGTACAGTTCGGAGGCTCGTCGTGTCATCACGCCCTCCTCTACCATACATTGCCAACGTGGGTATATGGATAATGCATCAGCGTCAGTCGTGACGGTTGGAAGCCACACAAACCAACACATACACCATTGATTGAACGAAACGGGGTGGGGCATGTCAAGCCCCCTCTTGATTTCGCCCCTAGGCAAGAATTGTGATCAAGCGAAAACACCCATTTTCGAGATCGAGCAAGAACGCTTGTTCTGTTTTTTTTTTCTTAGCACAAAAACCCCCATTTGCGCATGCAAAACGTAGTCAAGCCCTACCCCAAACTACATTCGGGGTTTTAGGGTTTTCGTTTTCCACGGGCTCCATCTCGGGACCGGGGCAACCTTGCCCAGCAAGTTTTCTTCCATCGCATGGGTATTCTCGAACCACCCATGCGAGCCACACGGAAGCCCTCACTCGAACTTTCACAAATCCCTTAAAAAAATGCTTTTTGTATGTTAAGAAAAATTGACGTCAGCCTGTGGACGCTGCATCACATGCAGTGTCGATACACTTTTTCTCCTCCTGGATAGAGCAGTCTGTTTTTTGGAATGCCAGGTAGTGGCTTCTTTTTCCTCCGAAAGACGGATACGGTTACGACCACGGGACACAAAAAAAAACAAGTGGAAAGTTGCACACAAGGGTGCAATGCGTTACATAGTATACATAACCAATAAAGCAATAACAATTAAAATAACAAGAAAGAGGAATTCCGTATACATAAACGAATGAAAACTAAAGGTAACATAATTCAATAATTAATTTGGATATTTCATGAAAGATTAAACATGGAATGTTGATTTAGTGAAAATTTCTGTGAAGGTTTTCAATGGATTATTATTCATTCATCTATTGTGAAGCAAGAATGAGATGATTTGTGTGGTTTTTTGGTTGGAAGTGATACGAGAAGACATTGCTGGTGTAAGTAATAAAACGAGGATGTAAGGTAGTGAATTTGTTTACCTACATGTATATAAACATGTCCATATCCATATCCATATTTATATCCATATCTATATCTGTATATATATCTACATCTATATCTACATCTATATTTATATGTATATCGATATCTATCTCTATATCTATATCTATATCTATATCTATATCTATATCTATATCTATATCTATATCTATATCTATATCTATATCTAGATCTATATCTATATCTATATCTATATCTATATCTATATGTATATCTATATCTATATCTATATCTATATCTATATCTATATCTATATCTATATCTATATCTATATCTATATCTTTATCTATATCTATATCTATATCTATATCTATATCTATATTCATATCAATATCTTTATCTATACTTGTATCAATATCTATATCTATATCTATATCTTTATCAATATCTATCTCTATATCTATATCTATATCTATATCTATATCTATATCTATATCTATATCTATATCTATATCTATATCTATATCTATATCTATATCTATATCTATATTCATATCAATATCTTTATCTATACTTGTAGCAATATCTATATCTATATCTATATCTTTATCAATATCTATCTCTATATCTATATATATATATATATATCTATGTCTATATCAATATCTATATCTACATCTATATCTATATCTATATATATATCTATATCTATATCTATATCTATATCTAGATCTATATCTATATCTATATCTATATCTATATTCATATCAATATCTTTATCTATACTTGTATCAATATCTATATCTATATCTATATCTTTATCAATATCTATCTCTATATCTATATATATATATATCTATGTCTATATCAATATCTATATCTACATCTATATCTATATCTATATATATATCTATATCTATATCTATATCTATATCTATATCTATATCTATATC
>SZWC01008721.1:14240-27512 GCA_023375785.1 Penium margaritaceum
GTCGTTGCGTGCGTCTTTTGATTCTGCACGTCTAGGTTCAGACGGCGTAGGATTCTGACATGTGTGCGCAGAGTTACGGCCAAAACAGTGGTTTTGGGCCGGTTTTAGGACAGCTCTTGGACTGCCGCGTGCGACACCCGCCGTGCGCCGCGGCAGGTATTTATGCCCTGGACCTGTCAGTTGTCATTTCTCTCTGAATATGCTATATTGAAGCATTCTGACACATTGACTTGTGTCTCCTAGCCAAACCCTTGCCGTTGTGTGTACGACCTGTGACTGTCGTCACCGTCTGACTAGGCACTGACGCCCGGTCAGCGGCTGTGCTGCTAGGAAGCTTCAACGCACTTTCTCATGGTATCAGAGCAGTGAGACAGTTCTCACTGAGCTGCGCAGCAGAGACGCAGCAGAGCAGCAGCAGTGAGAGTCACCGATGCAGCAGATCTTCTGGGACCCGTTGGAGACGGCCGTTCGCCGCCCGCGCACTCCACCCACCACGTGAGATCGCAGCTGCTGAGGCAGCAGCAGCAGCGCGCACCGCCACGCAGAGGTGTGTGGCGGCTGCGGTGCGTGCAGCCGCCACTTCCCCCCCTCACAGCCGCAGCAGCAGCAACAGAGGCAGCGGCGGCAGCCGCGTAGCAGCAGTGCAGCAGCAGCGGCCGCCACAGCAGCGTGGCAGCAGTAGCGGCAGCAGTAGCACAGCAGCGGCGTCGGCAGCAGCAGCGCAGCAGTGGCAGCGGCACAACAGCAGCAGCGGCAATCGCGGCGGCAGCAGCAGTGCAGCAGTGGCAGCAGCAGCAGCGCGCGGCGGTGGCAGCCAGCAGCAGCGCGCGGCGGCGGCAGCCAAAAACAGCTGCAGCGCGGAGCAGCAGCGCCGCGCGCAGCAGCAGCCGCCGCGCGCAGCAGCAGCGGCAGCAGCGCAGCCGCCGCTGCCACCACTGCACACGCAGCTACACAGCTGCTACTGCAGTTGACAGCACAGCTGCAGCAGCAGCTGGGCAGAAGCTGCTGCGCAGCTTCCGCAGAGCTGCCGCGCTCCACCGCGCAGCGGCAGAACCGTGATAAGAAAAAAAAAGGAAAAAAAAGGGGGACGAGCTGATGTCAGCATTGTTGGTTGCTGACGTCATCAGGTCGTGCTGACGTCAGCAACGACTTGCTGACGTCAGCATTACACTTAGCCAAAATTTCAACCAAAAAGTCAAAAGTTGCCAGCGTTTCAACTCCCCGAGAAACGCAGACGGTTTTTAAATCCGGCAAACGTGACTTGTTGACCTATAGTGAGTGGCGACATGAGTTCACCCGACGACAAGGACAAAGGACCAGGTGATCCCTCCTCCTCTTCTTCAGGGGTATTGAGCCCTCGCTCGCAGGCCATTGAGGACCTACGCAGCCAGCAGGAGGAGATGCGTCGTCTGTAGCGAGAGTAGACTGACGCTATCCGCACACTGACTGAGCTCTTGCGCGCTCAGTCCACAGCTCCTCCACAGATTTCTGAGGGAGCTGCCGGCGTTGCGGCCTCCACCCAGCACTCGGCTCAGGTGCCCATGACAGGTGCTCCGCCTGCTTCACCTCCTGGTGTGGTCTCCCCACCACCTGCGGATCTCCTTGATGACGAGCCATTCATACCAGGCTTTGAGGATGACTCCCTGGAGCGGGAGATTCGTCTTCTACAGGAGCGCCTCCGTCAGCTGTAGACGGGTATCCGACCTCCACACGTGTCCCCGATACGATCGTCACCTGACTTCCCCAGTGATCACCCCCTTCCAGGAGTTTCTCCCGTCACTCGCCCTACTCAGCCTGCGGCTGCTCTCCCCACGGAGCGGCAGCCAAAGGACTTTGAGGCACCACCTCCACGGTACATCAGCGAGGATGGATTTGACTGCTGGGAGATCCTGTTTCAGGTGTGGGCCACTTCTGAGGGAGTGTGGCCTTACTACCACAGCCCATACCAGTCTACAGATCCAGCACAGGTGCTGACAGCAGCCCGGGCCATGCGAGGGCTTCTCTACGCCATGCNCCAGGAGTTTCTCCCGTCACTCGCCCTACTCAGCCTGCGGCTGCTCTCCCCACGGAGCGGCAGCCAAAGGACTTTGAGGCACCACCTCCACGGTACATCAGCGAGGATGGATTTGACTGCTGGGAGATCCTGTTTCAGGTGTGGGCCACTTCTGAGGGAGTGTGGCCTTACTACCACATCCCATACCAGTCTACACATCCAGCACAGGTGCTGATAGCAGCCCGGGCCATGCGAGGGCTTCTCTACGCCATGCCACGCGAGTCTGACGTTGACTTCCGCCCCTTCCTCGGCGAGGCTGGCACAGGCACCGGAGCTGATCCTCGTGGAGGCTGGGATCTGGCGTTGTTCCTACTGGCCGCAGAGACGCACGCCACGCGTGCGTCACACATTCGCACTTTCCACTCTCTCCGTCAGGGACCAGCGGAGCCTGCAGCGGATTACTGGCGACGCGCCATGCGTATCTATACGTGCCTGGGGACCTCAAGGGGCACACAACTGTGGGCGCTTTGGACGATCATGCTCGGAGTTCGCCTAGAGTATACCGACATATTCACACGGTATAGCGACGCTGCTCTCGAGCCTTTCTCAGCCACCCTGCAGCTGCTCCCGTAGGCCCATCAGCTTTTCCTCCAGGTGACGTCGGCCCGCGATGCAGCAGTAGCACATCAGGAGATTTCCCTCGCTGCAGTAGTCCTCGCCTCACCACCATCTTCCCTCCTGCAGTCACCCTCACCTTCCTCCATCACGACCTCATCTTCCTCCTCTTCGACCCCGTCTACACCCATGCAGACGCAGGGCATTGCAGCAGCTGCCCAGGGGAAGAAGAAGAATAGGAAGCGTGGATCGGGTTAGCAGCAGTCGTCATCCAGTGGTAGTAGTGGCCGTTCCGTGCACTGCTACAACTATGGAGGTGCCCATCGTTACACCGAGTGTCAGCAGCCGCTTGACTGGGAGCGCATCACTCGCGGACTTCAGGCTGCCCATGCTACTCGCACCGCGTCTGGCACGTCAACCGCACACTCCTCTGGACGCGCGGCGACTACGACTGGAGCTGTTCCTGCATCCTCACCGGCGAGCAGCACTGATCCAGACCCACGTGACCGCACCATCGCCGAGCTTCGTCATCTCCTGGCGCTTCGCTTTCAGGGAGGTGCGAGTGTGTTGTCATCGTCGAGTGGGTCACAGACTGCTTGTTCGTCCGTCCTCGTGAACTCATGATGACACGTGTGGGGGAGCACAGTCCGCATGTGATGATGATGGGCGTGACTGCACTGACTGGATTCATGAGTCTCACCTTCGTGATGTACGTCGTTCCGTCCCACTGACGGCTCAGCGTCCCTCTGATGCCAAGTGTTCTATTCCTCGTTGTACAGTGACGTCCACCAGTCCTGACTCCTGTGGCACTTGGATCATCGATTCCGGTGCCACCCACCACATGACGTGTCGTCGTAGTGACTTTTTGGTACTTGGTCCTGTCACGACCGTTTGTTCTGTTCGTACAGGTTCTGGTCAGTCCTTATCGGTTCACGGTGTTGGGGTTGTATGCTTTGATGGTCCATTTGGCCCCCTGTATCTCTCTGACGTGCTGTTTGTGCCTGATCTTGAGCTCAGTCTGCTGTCTGTGCGTGCTTGCACTCTGATGGGTCTCTCCGTTGAGCATAGCGCTGATTCAGCGACTGTGACTGCTCTTGACACCCGTAGCATTGTCCTGCATGCTTCAGTCATAGATGATTTGTATCGCATTGCTCGGCCCTCCTCCCCTTGCTCTCCCTCCTCCTCTGGTCACGTTTTTGTCAGTGGTGTTCTATCCACGGAACACCAGCGGTTGCTTCATCGACGTCTGTGTCACGTGGGCTCCGACACTGTGTCGAAGCTCATCCGGACACAGCCCGCTCCTGGTCTTGACGTGGCTTCTTTCGAGAAGCCACCCAAGACTGACTGTCTTTTTGCGCTCAGGGTAAGATGCACCGGTGCACTTACCCTGATTCGCGTTCCCGAGCGCTGAGGCCCCTCGAGTTGGTCCACTCGGACCTGCTCGGTCCTCTCCCGGTCGAGTCACTGTCCAAGAGGGGCCGGTATGTTCTGACGCTGACTGATGACTTCACCCGGATGCGGTGGGTCTACAGTCTGTGTCAGAAGAGCGACGCCGCCCTTGCAGTTTGGCTCTGGCTCGTGATGGCTGAGCGTCAGTCTCGCTACACGCTACATACCTTTCGCTCGGATCGCGACGGCGAGTTCCTCGGCGAGACGGACTCCTTCTTTGCTGAGCTCGGCATTTTTCACCAGGTCTCCGCTCCTGCTACCCCACAGCAGAACGGTGTATCTGAGCGCTGGAACCGCACCATGGAGGATGCGGTCCGCGCCATGCGGTCTGAGTGCGGTCTCCCGGAGTCCTTCGCCTTCGAGGGCTTTGCCTACATGACTTGGGTCTGGAACCGCCTCCCGCATGGTCCGCTTCCGGATCATGTTACACCGTACGAGCTCTGGTTTGGCCACCGTGCCGATCTTTGTCTCGCACGCGTCTGGGGATCCCTGGCCTCCGTATGGTACACCAAGGACCAGCAGGGGTCCAAGGTCTCCCCTCGGGGTCGCTTGTGTGCCTTCATCGGCATCTCCCCGCGGTCGAAGGCCTGGCGCTTTTGGGACCCCACTCGCCGTCGTGTCATTGAGTCCCGTGACACGCTGTTTTTTGAGTCACTCACATACTGTGATCTGACTTCGATCACAACGCTTCCTTCAGCTCATGTCCCCTCCTCTGAGGGTCCTCGGCGGATGGGGGAGACCTCTTCGCCAGCGACCATCCCTCACTAGGCTGATGTGTCCGCTCGAGTCCCCTCTCGATCTCCAGCACTTGATGATCCGGCTATCATTGCCGTTGGTCCAGAGATCCCGCCTGTCCAGCTAGCTTCGCACCCACAGGTACCACTGCTCCCACGCCTCCTCCTGCATCACCCTCTGTGTCCACTGGCACCCCTGTTCCGGTGTCTCACCCAGCCCAGCCCACTCCTATCTCTACGTCGGGTGACACTCCTGTCTCAGTGTCCGGGCCAGCCTTGCCCGCTGTGATCCCCCAGCTCAGTGTCCCCCACACACGCATCTCCGCGCACGGCATCTTTGACTGCCTCGTCTCAGCCCTCACCAGCTCTGGTCGTACCTGTCCCTATGGTTGTACCTGTTCCTGAGCCTGAGGTGCGCCCCTCGACCTCCGGATACTCCCGTGAGCCCGGTGGTCTCCTTCGACCACTGGATTCTGGAGCTCAGCGAGCGTCGGGTTCCAGACCCAGACGTTCCACTCGCAGCATCGCGAGATGTGATCAAGGCACAAAGGCCTTAGGCCTGAGTGTCCGCACTGAGCTTTCTGAGGTACACCCAGCGTGCCCCATAGGGCACGACCTGGTCACTCGCGAGTTCCATATCGCCTGTGACGCAGCAGCTGATCTTGTGGCCGTCAGGCCAGACACTGAGGCGTGTGCACTTGCCACGCGGAGTTCTCCCTCTTTGGCGCCGGACCCGGGCACATTGAGGGAGGCTTTCTCATCGCAGGATGCTGATGCCTGGCGAGCTGCTTGCGAGGATGAGCTTCGCGCTATCCGAGAGCACGGAGTCTATGAGCTGGTCGACCTTCCCCCTGGGAGGAAGGCAATTCAGGTCAAGTGGGTCTTTCGCAAGAAAGTGAAGCCGGATGGCTCACTGGAATGCTAGAAGGCCCGCTTGGTCGTCAAGGGGTTCTCTCAGATTGAGGGAGTTGATTACACTGACACCTTTGCCCCTGTCGGCCGCATGACCTGAGCTCGAGCTCTGCTCGGTGTAGTAGCTCAGCATGACTGGGAACTACACCAGATGGATGTGAACAACGCGTTCCTCCATGGCTCTTTGGATGAGGAGATCTACGTGGCTCAGCCACCAGGCTTTGAGGACGGTGACAAGGTCTGGCACTTGTACAAGTCCTTAAACGGCCTCAAGCAGTCTCCACGGTGTTGGAACCGAGAGATCACTGGCACCTTGACTCGCGCAGGATACGTACAGAGCGAGGCAGACCCCTCACTCTTCATCCTACCGACACCCAAGCGGTTTACCACCATCCTGATCTATGTTGATGACCTTCTGATCGCGTCTTCATCGCTAGAGGCCGTGAAGGAGGCCAAGGCTGTCTTGCAGACCGCATACAAGATGAAGGACCTCGGTCCTGCATCGGTGTTTCTTGGTATGGAGATTGTGCGAGATCGCAGACATCGGACACTGTTGCTGCATCAGGCCCGATACGCACGAGTCGTGGGGGAGCGCTTTAGCGATCTCCTTGGTGCAGTGCCCACTGCTTCCACACCACTCACACCTGATGGGCAGGATGCCCTGAAGGTGGATGACCCTACACAGCTGGGAGAGACAGTGGACGTGACCTTGTACCTCCGTCTTATCGGATCTCTGATGTACCTGGCCACTACCACGCGTCCCGATATTGTGTTCGCCGTCAACCTCCTCGCTCAGTTCTTGCAGGCTCCACGTGCGAGAGCCCTTCACGCGGCTGTGCGAGTGGTACGGTACGTGGTCTCCACGCCGTATCTCGGACTCTGCTTTCGTCGGCAGTGTTCGGTGGTCCTTGACGGCTGCACTGCCAGCGACTGGGCTTGGAGTCCTGACGGGCGCAGTCGCACTGGCTACGTGTTTCTGCTCGGTGGTACCGCTTTGTCTTGGCGAAGCGGGAAGCAGGGCTGCATCGCACGTAGCTCGTCAGAGGCAGAGTATGTGGCTTTGGGGGCAGGGGCTGCTGAGGCAGTTTGGCTGTAGCGCTTGTTTCTTGAGCTTGGGCAGTCAGTACCCGCCATTGTGCTGCGTTGCGACAACCAGAGTGCTCTCGCCATTGCGGAGAACTCTGGTGTTTNGCACAAAGCACATTGCGGTTGAGCATCACTTCGTTCGTGATCTGGTGGAGCGACGCGTGATCTCCATCATGTGGGTTGGCACTGACTTGCAGCGAGCTGATTTCTCGACGAAGGCACTTGCCCGCGGAAAGTTCCTGGTGGCCATTCGTTCTGTTGGGCTTCGCCCCGTGCGTGACAGTGGTTGAGTGTGGGATGTACATTGCCGTCTCATCTGTCTATGTCACTCACTATGTGGTTGTACCAGTGCTGCACGCCTATGGACATGCGTACCATCGGGTCATAGGGGAGTGTTGTGCTTTGTGCCGTTCCTGTACAGTTTACTATGACCACTCGGCCGTGTCCATACTCATGCAGATCCCTGAGGCAGGCGGCCCTGGTGACACCGGCGCGACGACAGGCGGCGGACTACCCGTCTGGAGCTGACCGACCACTGTTCCAGAGCCCCAGATGTCACCGGGACTCCTTGCTGTGCCTTCTACGTCTTGCAGGCGCCTTTCGGCGGACTGGGCATGAGGCCCATTTGCATGTTTTTGCATTTTATACTCGCTGTCAGTCAATGGATGCATGCATGTGACCAGTCGTTGCGTGCGTCTTTTGATTCTGCACGTCTAGGTTCAGACGGCGTAGGATTCTGACATGTGTGCGCAGAGTTACGGCCAGAACAGTGGTTTTGGGCCGGTTTTAGGACAGCTCTTGGACTGCCGCGTGCGACACCCGCCGTGCGCCGCGGCAGGTATTTATGCCCTGGACCTGTCAGTTGTCATTTCTCTCTGCATATGCTATATTGAAGCATTCTGACACTTTGACTTGTGTCTCTTAGCCAAACCCTTGCCGTTGTGTGTACGACCTGTGACTGTCGTCACCGTCTGACTAGGCACTGACGCCCGGTCAGCGGGTGTGCTGCTAGGAAGCTTCTACGCACTTTCTCACAACGCATCCATCAGGCGTGAGTTTGTGACAAAACATAGAATGAGTTGAGACAACCTTGTGGCATACGAGCAGATCGGTAAGCTCGTAGACGGCATGATCACCAAGGGCATACAGCTCTATATGAAGATCTCCCAAGGAGGAGCAACGATAACATTTGAACCCTCCCAAACACTGGTCGACTCAGGTTCTAAAGGAGAAAGCCCACTAGCAGCAAAGAAAGAGGCCACATAGCCAGACATAAAGACATCAATGGCATGATGAAACTCATCAGAAAATAAAGAGTAGGAAAAACCAGTACAAGGGTACACAACAACAAGGGCAACATACAAGAAATCTCTGATGAGCCCAAGACCATACAAACCAGGGTCACCAGCGGGATGTAGAGTGGACAAGAGGAGGAGCCAACACATGAAGAATAAGTAGGAGGACGAGATGTAGGGGTCATTCCTCTTTGAATGACAGGGATTATGCTCTTAGAGGAGTCCCCCAAGGCAGGTTCCATCCTCTTATGAATGTAAGCACTAGGATTGGGAGAGAGGGTTGGAGGCACCGGTTTAGGATCCAATGGTGGTGAAATCGGAGAAGCAATCGACTGAATATGAAACAGTGAAATTGATTGCTCTGGTGGCATAATAAGGGCCTGAGAAGGAATCAATCATGACAAATGGGATGGGCTATGGCCTCACACGGATAGAGAGGGAGACTTGCAAGGTCCAGAGGAAGTTGAGGAGATTACGTAACAAAAGGAAGAAGTAGGAGATATATGTTATGCATGACAGGTAGCTCAAAAGGATGATAGTAGTATAGATCCTCCTTCCAGTTGAGAGAGTGGGATATGAGAAGCATTGGAGGCAAGACGATCAAGATTTTTCTAAGAGATGGAACCAAAGGACATTATACCAAGAAAGATATAAAGATGACCCCGGGGATACAGCTTACTATTGCGTTAATCATCAGGGACCCAAACATCAACGAAGGAGCTCCAGCCATGAGCAAGACGAGGGTTAGCCATGCAGCAAGTCTACAAACTCCAAAGCAAAGAGGGACAAATATCCAGGCTCAAAGAGAACAATCCAAATACAAGTGTATGATTTCAATGCGTGAAGAAGCCATTTTGTTGTAGTGTACATGGAGAAAAGGGGTTCATGCGCACACCACAAGACTCAAGAGAGAAATGCACAGAGCTAACGTTAACACATGTTTGACCTGCAAAAGAGAAGATTCAAGAAAGTTCATGACATTGTTCTCTAGATGAAGAGCAAAGATCTAATGGTGGTGGGAGAATTCAGCAAGACAAAGGACGTGATGGCCAAGACCACCATTAGAATCGCGAGTAAGAGGAAAAATGATGTCAACACAAGTGAGGTCACACGGATTATACACGATGGACTCTAAAGTGGAAAATGGAGAGCGATGCAGCTTCCATAGGCAGACAAGGAGAAAGAAAGTTGGATACATCAAGACCATAATCGGCTTATGTACGCAGGATTCGCAGCATGGCAAAAGTGTGGACATGGCACAAGCAACAATGAAGGATATGTGTTGGTCTAGGGACAATGAAGATACAAAAATAACAATAATAAATGCAATGAAAAGGGACAGAAGAGAGAGGGGAACAAAGAATGCTTAGCCGTACCAAAGTGCTCAAAGGACTGACCTGCAAATGGAGACAATGACACCACCATGACCAGAGATGAAGTCCATGTCCTTTTCATCAAGCGTTGTCACAAATATTAGACTGAATTATAGGTTCAGAACAAAGAGGAAATCAGAAAGAACCAGGTCCCTACCGGGATCGAGAAAACAGGCAACACCGATATCATGGAAACACAAGAACTGGCCTAATCCAGTATACAGACAAAGCAAACAGAACCAACGAGGCCAAGGAAGACAAAAGAAAATCAACAATAGGTCACATGAAGAGTGAAACCAAAGCCAAGGAACTAGAAGGAACAGGACACACAAATAGCATTGAGCACAAGGGCGAGAACAAAGATGGCAGGGGGATGATTAGGAGGCAAGGAATGGCCAAATGCAGTAAGGTAGTAAAGAAGATCCACAGACCACGAGCACTTAATCCACACACAACTATCAAGTAGATAATTTTGAAAAGCACCACATGACGTGCCTGAGGGGGCTTCATCCAAATCATAATGAAGAGTATGAGACAAGCCAGCGACACTCTCATCTCCCTCAAAACTAATAGAAAGAAGGGTAGTCAAATGCTAATCCAAGTGGTGCTCTTTAGTACAGTGAAATCCAAGGTAGTGCTCCTTGCAAGGATCTTCACACTTTACCGTGATGGTTGCAATTCTTAGCATGTAATACCATTAGATGGCGGCAGTGACCCTGAGGAAGGAGAAGGATTGGTCCAAGTACTTGAGATTCTAACTTTGTGTTAAGCATGGCTCAAGGATGACATGGTCTGGATGCTGGTGGGAGGAGTGGTTTATGAGAACCCGGAGGCAGACGGACCTTTGCAATTCTTGTGGGCTTGCATCTACAAAATGAGCCGTGCATTATTGTCGATAGATTAAGCAGTCTTGCCACAGTTCCAGCAAGTAGAACTACTAGTAGAGGCAGCAGGCAGAATGTTGAAAGCTTTAACCCTGTCCAAGCTTCCGCCACATCCACGGCCCTGTCTACCATTGCCGCAGTCCTGGACGGCATGGGCAGAGCCCGTGATGCTAGAGGTAGGAGTAGAGGAGGATAAACAAGAGGCTGTAGAGAAGATAGAGGTGGTTGTGGTGGCAATTATGAGGGCAAAGTGATACAGGTTCCTCTACCAGTCAGTGAGGCCACCAGTGGATGACCCCCAAAGCACTCCAGTTCCGGTATTGGAGGGCATGCAATGCTAGCGACATGTAATATCAGCTGTATGTACGTGGAGAAGGATATTGGATGAATCTAGGATGAGGCTGGTGACAGTGGAGAGACCTTTGTAACCTTGTCCAGATCAGATATGATACAGAGGCTGCGTGCCAAGTAAGTTTTGTGGTCTCACCTAGGTGCATTTGCAATTCGTTGATTCGGACTAAAAGTGGGATTTGGGCCACATGGCCAGTGATTGTTTTGTAACAGTGAACGAGTGACCAGCAACGAGGGTATGCACAATGCATCCAACTTCAAGAGAAAACAAGATGAAAGAAAGTCTGAAAAAGGAGTCGAGTATAAAATAGTACTAGAACATGAACTCACCCTGAGCCCATGCGCAGAATTGGGTCTCCAAAGAGGAGAAAGAAAGCTTGGCGGTGAAGTGAGGGAGTGCAATTTCAATTTCGTGATGGAGCAAAGGATAAATGGATGTGTCATACTCACCAACTGCACTAGAGGAAGTAGTTGAAGAGGGAACTGCAGCTGTGGCACCAGTTATGTCAACAAAAGTACTGGTATGGGCAGATAGACGCTACATGAATACACTGGTGAGATCCACGACCATCTACGTCTTTGCATCACAGTGGCACTGAAGAGACTATTCAAGTTGATGCTTTTGTAACCAGTGCAATTAGAAGTGTCCCTTGAATCATTGCAATGGATTGCTCATGCTCAGGCATGAGAATTATTTTTTCACATAGTTTGTTGCCTTCCCCTATTTGCGTAGGAAGTATAAGAGATGTAGTGAGTTGAAGCAACTGTTTTTGGATTGTAGTTGACCAACAGAGAGGCAACAGAAAGATATGAAAATAGAGGCAATAAAAGAGAAGCACAGATCAAGATGAGAGCTCACCAGGCAATGGGTGTGGGAGCAAGATGAACAGTGGAGGAAGAATAGTCACTGTAGAGGTTGCAAGCACAGACACAAATGAAGATGCTACAAGCAAAAGGAAAAGGAACCCAGTAAATACAAGGAAGGAGAGAGCTTTTGAAGCAGGTGTAACAGAGATGGATGCATAACATGTCTTGTAGCGATGGCAGAAGATGCACTTGCGATTGTAACAACAAGGGTTGATAGTTGTGTGGAAATGTTTACCAGATATCTGATCATAGCACCATAGCTAGTGGTTTCTTGAGGGATGTTTTCCCTGTTACCGCTCTAGAAGTGGTGGGATGGACATGAGAAAATCCTGTAGTGGAAAAAAATGTGGCACCAATTGCTTGAGCTTTGTCAAGAACAACCTTGGATAGGCTAACTGTCTCAACATTTGAATTCCCTTCAGGCATAAGTGGATTTTCTGGAGCACGTTTAGGGGAGGTGTATAGTGGCTGCTATGGCTGGTGCTGCTAAGGCTGTGTTTGCTCGTGTTCTGTCTGGTACAACTGATGTGAATGCTGCTGCTGCTGCTCTGACTGTACCATTAGTCGAGTTATGGTTAATCAGGGTCATTTTGTACACCATCATATCGGTGTATAGTTCAGTATGATGATGTATGAAGGTGACATAAAGTTTTTGACATGGAGTGTTCCTATGCGGTGAGTGTGTGGGGTGGGGGGGTTGCATGTGGAGATGATTGCTACATGTACACTGGTATACAATGTTTTTATTCAAATATGCAAGTTCATGTAAGAAGGAGGGGGTTCTATATGGTGAGTGTATGGGGGGAGTTTATGTAGAGATGGGTGATAAATTTGCATTAGTGCATTATGTTGTGATTCAGATGTGGAAGTGAATAAGGGGGGAAGGGGTTGTATGTGGTGATTTTATGGGGGGAGTGCATGTGGAGGAAGGTAGTAAGTGTACACTAGTGTGTAATACTATGATTCATATGTGCAAGTGAGTGTGGGGGTGGGGGGGTGGGGGAGGGGGTTCTATATGGTGAGTGTATGGGGGGAGTTTATGTAGAGATGGGTGATAAATTTGCATTAGTGCATTATGTTGTGATTCAGATGTGGAAGTGAATAAGGGGGGAAGGGGTTGTATGTGGTGATTTTATGGGGGGAGTGCATGTGGAGGAAGGTAGTAAGTGTACACTAGTGTATAATACTATGATTCATATGTGCAAGTGAGTGTGGGGGTGGGGGGGTGGGGGAGGGGGTTCTATTGGTGAGTGTATGGGGCGAGTGTGTGTGGTGATGGGTGCTAAATGTATACTAGTGTATAATGGTGTGATTCAGATGTGCAAATAAATTTGGGGAGAGAGAGGGGTTGTTCGTGATGAGTGTATGGGGGAAGTGCATGTGGAGATGGGTGCTAAATGTGCACTAGTGTATGGTGTGATTCAGATGTGCAAGTGAATGTGTGGGACGAGTGTAAGGGTAGAGTGAAGGGGGGGGGATGTTGTATGTGGTGAGTGTTTGGGGTGAGTGTACGGGTAGATGGGTGCTAAATGTACACTAGTGTATAATGCTATGATTCAGATGTGTAAATGAATGTCGAGGGAGGGTGGAGGAAGGGACGGGGGAGGGGGGGTGTGTATGGTGAGTGTATGAGGAGAGTGTATGGGGAGATGGGTGCTAAATGTACACTTGCGTAAAATGCTGTCATTCAGATCTGTAAGTGAATGTAGGGGG
>SZWC01008721.1:36152-46542 GCA_023375785.1 Penium margaritaceum
ACACACACACACACACACACACACACACACACACACACACACTCTCTCTCTCTCTCTCTCCCTCTCTCTCTCTCTCTCTCTCTCTCTCTCTCTCTCTCTCTCTCTCTCTCTATCTCTCTCTCTCTGATACAAGATATTGATCACGCTTAACAATGGAATGAGCTTGAGAGGGAGGAGAAAATATTGAGGGAGTGAGAGGGACGAGCCATGGATGGTGACAAGTAGTAACGGATCACATCAGAGTGAATTACAAGCAAGGTGCTATGTAAGGCACAGCCAAGCAAAAACTACCCATGTGAAAACTACATGCATGTTGAATGCTTGTGTGTTTAAAGAATCCAAGAGGTCAAGACTGGGTCGGCTACAGTGGGACAATAAGCAAACAGGCACAACTATTTGGGCTGGACTTCAACGACGGTAACTAGATTTGAGCCCCAAGTAGACTTTGACTAGGGTATGTTCAAGTACTTTGTGTGTATGTGGACAAATTACCTCTGATTTGCATAGATTTTGAAGACTAGTTATCTAATAAAATGATCCATATTTTGCGAGAGGAATTATCATTACACATCTTTTCAAGAACAGTGTGCATGCTTGAACTCATTTGACTAGCACTTTTTTTTGCTTGGGAGAAATTTAGTACATAGAAATGGAAAGCATGCAAGCCATCCCTGACCGGCACAACTGCGGGGTATAAAAAGTGACGCCGCCACCAACGGCACATGAACGGTGGGAATGAGAATGATATGAAAAATGTGAGCTAGGTAGGGGCAAAGACCGGTTCAACCGAACACATAGCTGATAGCCCAAGGGCAAGAGGCAGCCCCATACCATGTAGCAGCGGAAGATCCTCTCCCTCTGGGCGGTCATCCGCCGCCGCGCAACGCACGACACTGTAGAAACGGATGGCTAAACATTGGCTGCGCACACCAGTGATGGAAACCCGCTGTGCCACAATAGCCACAGCACGCTGGACCCACCGCTCAAACACCTCTGCAGAGCATCGCTGTGGCCCCCGTGCCAAGCAGATCCTGGCGAGGCGGGCCAGGAAGGACCAGAAGTGGTCACCCATGCCGCCTAAGGTCTCCCATGCAAGAGGGCACATGTGGCGCCCCGGCCGAGCCGTCGGGCGATACCGCTCCACCTTGCCCCTCTCTGATGCCTCGACTGCCACGCCTGGCCCGGATGCCTTGTCCCCCTGGGGATTCACCGTGGTCACGTCAAGAACCCAGGTCAGGCCTGACTCAGGGTCCGACAGTGTCAGGTCCGGATGTGGCTCACCCGGCGTCACATCTGCCTGGCGGGGAATTCCCCCACTCTCAATTGTGAAAGAAAGCCGGTGCTCACGGAAGACGTCGGCAAGCTTGTCCCTAATGGCATTAGGGACACGCTGGATGGCTTCGTCAATCTGCCGTCTCCTGGTCACTGCTCCCGGGTCCATACCATCAAGGCCTACCTGCTCCACATGGGGAAGGAGAAGGCCCAACCACAGTTGGGCATGAAGACAAAAGTCTGCCGGGGCCAGGTACGTCCGATCCTGTCGGCTGGGTAGAGTCACTTGCAACAAGAGGGCACTGCCCCTCGTCGCCGTTGCCCATCACCGCTGGTGGGCGTGGCACTCATAGCCACACCGGTGGGCGCATGCCTCCGGCCCCCCCTGTGAGCACCCATAGCGTCTCTGCACCAGCTGGCCGCACGATGCAATCCACCCCTCCCGCCGAAACGAGTACCACTGTCTTCACATCTGCTGGTACAGCCCCGGCATGACGACCTGCTGCAGCACCTCCAGGATAGGCAGGGTCTCAAACACCGGCCTGGGCAGCTCCTCCTCCACCAGGTCCCACCCCGATGCCAAGTGCTGTAGCGTGCCATCCGCTAGAAGGAAGGGGGTGAACTCGCTAGTGAGAGCCGGCAGAAGACTCCCTGTCAAGCAGGCGTAGGCTAGGGGAGCCCGGTCTCTCGCCCCCAACAGGCCCGCCCCGCCGGCGGCGAGTGACAACTGCAACTGCCATCGAGCTAGAAGCTGCAGCTCAAAGGCCACCGACCCCACCTCTCGGGTCTGTGCAATCTGAAAGAGGCGTAGTACTGCCTTCCAAATGGCCTGATCGAAGAGGTGTAGAATCTCCAGCCAATGCTTCTCATGCGGGAGCGCTCGCGCACAAAAGTCCACCCGGGGAATGATGCACAGTCGGAGTAAGGTCATAGCCGCCTGCACCTCCTCCATCCGGCTCACCTGCATCAGACCCAACAGCTGATCCTGGAGGCATCTATCTGCCCACACTACCTGGAAAACTGCATCGCCCACCGGGCACCCCAGCAGGACCACACCAACCTGCCGACAAGGAAGCCCAGAGAGCACCTGAGGCACCTCCTCCTCCGACCGCCGCAGTCGGAGGCACTTCCATGGCTGGATGTGTAGGCCACGCAATGCCGCTGCCGCACCCATGGAGGAGAAATCTGCCGCCAAGGGCTGTGGAGGGGCAGTCACTGTCGCATCGTCCTGATAGGCCCCGAGATTGCCTCGACGCTCCCCTTGAGCCAGCGTCAGCACCTGGGACCCTGCCTCGAGCACCGAGGCAAGAGCTAGGTTAAACAAAGCTGGGCTCAGGGGATCTCCTTGGCGCACACCTTGAGCACTCTTCAGCACTGCCGGTGCGCTGACACCAAAGAAGAGAAGTTGAGTCGGGATGGTGTGGAAATGTCGCAGGAACGGGATCCACGTGCGTAGACCCCGACCTCGCACCGCCTCAAACACCGCCGCCCGCTCCACCTCGTTGAAGGCGTTGCGGACATTGAGCCAAAGCAGCCAGAAGTCAGGGTTGGCCAAGAGGATGGCACGCACCCCGCGAACCAGCACCCCCGCCCCCTTCAACACTCCCACGCTGAACTGGTGAGGCCAATTTGCTCGGTGCAAGCGGTTCCTGTCCCGTAGGAGGAGGAGTTGGCCAGCGAGCTGGACCCAAAACTCACCAACCGCCAGCGGCCGGACCCCTTCTGCCTCTGTAGCTCCCTTCAAGATAGGGATGAGTCTGCTCCGACCCATACACGTCGCTGCCTTTGCCGGCATGGCGCCATCTAGCATAGCTGGTAGGATCCCTCGCACATTTCCATACAATAAACAAAAATAACCATAAATGAACTAGAATTTCCACACAATAAACAAAAACGCTTCCTCCTGCAGAGACAACCTGGTAAATAATGAAAAGAATAATTTCTATAGCCCACTCTTCCTTGATGGAGGTTGTCTCGTTTGGTGGTCACAATCAACTGCAAAAATAAGCTGACAAGTATGAACTTTGTTGTACGTTGGTTTTGGTGGCATAGAAGTTCAAGATGCATTGAAATTGAGCCTATTAGGTCTTGCTAATGTGGGATGAAGGAAAGCATGTATAATGAAAAACGAGTAAGTTGTAATGTGAACTTATGAGAGGGTTTGAGCATTTTCAAATCCTTCCTTGATCAACATGTTTTTTACATTGAATGTAAACCTCCCTCTTTGTACATGGGAGGGCTGCAATTTCCTCCTTCCCTTGTCCCCTTCCTCCCTCGCTCAATTTTAGCCACTAACCTCTGTCATACTTGGAGTCAATTCCCTTTTGGAGTAGTTAAACACCGTATGCCGTTGGGTCAACCCATGATCAATACTAGGGTGAAGTGAACTTATGGGAATGTGCTACCACAGGACTTATCACCTTCATGACAGCTGTATTGATTGGCTGAGAAACCAGAAGACACCTAGTTCTGCTGACAATAATTGTATTCATTGATAACCCCATTAGCAGGGCGGATGGGTGGAGGTGGTGGTGGTCATCACCACCTATGAGTAAGTGTTTGCCTGAAATTTGATTTCAACCCAAGAGCTTGTGCTCTCCATTCATGTTAGGGAGAATTTTAGGAGTTAGCAACGGGGCTGAATACGGCACTTGGGCCGATGAGGGTAGAGGATCTCTTGAGCGATGTGAGGAGGAGGATTTTCAAAAGCTTTCGGACGGAGGGGAGATCACTCAGATGCAAGAGAGGGGATCAAGTTAGAGTTTTTAAAACCTGAAGTGAAGTCAGGGAGTGCATGCTACAGACCCCAATCAGGCTGCACCCTAGAGCAGTCGACTATGACCATGTTCCAAAATGAATGCAATATGAAAATATTTAAGAACGGAACAATTTCTGCAATGTTCTAATCACATAGATATGAATGTCTGTAGTTACGGAACACATTACACCATTGTAACATAACCACTTTTGGTTTACAAGTTGACTGTAAGAAAACATGTGTTGGTCGGACAAATGTTTGCATTACGACTAAAAAAAATCCACTCAGGTAAAACGATGAAACAGACCAGAGGGCAGAAATGAAACCAGAGTAGGTTATGTAATTAATCTAGCATGAATTGCCTGAACTCAGGCGTAAGAAGTGAAGTGCCCTAGTAGCTGTAAACTAATGGATAGTTTACCACATTTAACAAGCAAGGGCAGGTTTCCTAAAGTGAAAGCGTTGATATCAGACCACAAGACTACAAACAACAATGGATCATTTTCGTTGCTCATGAGGCAATCTTGTACGGATGGTAGCAGAAGCAAATGGCACACAATGAAAAGAACCTTGTGAATCACCATTCTTCTCCAGTTGCAGAGCATAGTGCACCACCACACCTCTCCAGAAACTCCACTTGGTACACCATCATCATCCTCCAGAAGCACTATCAGTCAACGTTAGTACACCCCTCCAGCTCCACTTGCTGAAACAATGGCACAGCGACAAAGATGCTGCATGGTAGTAGAACACGTGCTGCAAGCGGTGCCGATGATGGAAACATCGCATGCATGTAGCCAAATGACACACAATTTGTAGTGGAGTGGCCAAAGGGAGAGAGGAGATATCCCAAGAGGAAGAGGGGCACAAGAGGAGAGAGCCAAAGTTATTGGTACACGCGGGAATGGAATCTTAAGTTTCAATAAGGCTAGCACAGTGCACCAGAGAGACAAGCATGGTACCGTTGCAGTCTGAACACAGGGTCAGTCTGCATGTGATAGAAAACCGAGGTAAAATGGAGAAGTTTTAAAATAAAATGACATTAAGCGGCGAGGGAAGAGTTGGACAGGATGTTAACCAGTGATTGGACGAGTATAAAGACCAACTGTGTCAATACTAGGTGCAAAAAAATGCTCAAAGTGTCTTTGGAAGGAAGTTCAAAAGATAGAACTCAATATGGAAAGACTGAAGAGCAACATCACTGACCTAAACAGCTTCACACATGTAGTGGTGTTCAATGCTAATGTTCTAGGCATGCCTATAAAGTGTACCAGTTTCCTTTGCAATCGTGAGCCCACTATCACTGTCTGTGGGGAGCAGGACACTGTAGGAGGCACTGATCCATTTGGCATGACGGCTCCTACTCGAGCAACACAAGTAGAGGATGCAGGAGGCATTCATGATACAAGAAGGATGATGCAAGCATTAAAGAATTGTGTATTTGAAGTTGGTGATGCAAGAAAACTACTTCTACTCATCAGATGCCAGAAGGGGCATTGCATGGCCATAAGAACCATTTGTGTTTGGGCAAGAGAATTTTCTCATAAGTCGTCATGGTACACAAGGAAGGGGGGATGTCTGGCTTGGTTTGAAAAAAGGCTTGGGTGTATTCCTTCCAATACATGAGGACATGTAGAGGGATGGATTTTGGGATGTGAGGTAGGGCGAATAAAATGCCTATTGTAAGGGAAAGATTAGGATGTGATAGAGAGTGTGCTCCGTGGACAGATGGATGGGATAAGAACTGAATAAACCTAATTCATGCGAAGTTCTTCAAGTTTCCTTAGAGGGTGGGCTAAGCTGAGTCTGTCATCTTGTAACTTGGTCGTAGCGATTGCCAGAGGGATGAGCTCAAGAACTCTTCAACTAGTCAAATTTCAAGAACATTCATTTGATCTGGATTTGGTGTACTCTACCAGTCACTAAACAAAAGTATAAAGTTGCTGTTTTTCTCTCGGGCGGCTTCTTGGTGTCTCTTTGCGCCGTACATGGGAATGCAGTGGGGAACCTTCCGTGGTTTCTCCCCTTGCACCTTCCATGCTCACTGCACTCTCTTGCTCTCTCTTGCCTTTGCTTGCACCATCCAACCCATTGTAGCTGGTCATCCCGAGTCTGGCTGTGCTCATGATGTGACAATCCCCAGGTTGCACTTTGGTCAAGCAAGTCCCAATCATGTATTGCGTGCTATAGTGATGCAGCATCACCTGTCTCCTCAACCGCAGACGTGCAGGCAGGGAGGCCTAGGTGTGGAGGCTCATGCGTGGAGGCACATGCATGGATGAGTAGGCACAGAAGTAAAGGCATCAAGTCGTAAAGGCAGGCATGCAGGCACAAAGGTGCAGGTGTGGAGTTGGAGGCGGGAAGGTGCAAACACTGAGGTGAAGGCTTAGAGGCACACGCACGGAATTGCACGCACCAAGGCACATGCACAGAGGAATTGGTGGGGAGGCGCAGGTATGTAGGCCCATGCATGTAGGTGCAGGCTTAAAGGGTTTGGCATGGATGTGCAGGCAGGAAAGTACAGGCACAGAGGTGAAGGCACGGAGGTGCAGGTCACAGGTGCAAAGGGGAAATCAGGGAGGCACAGGAGTAGAGGCGCTGGCAAGGAGGAGAAGGTACAGAGGATCTGGTTTGGAGCCGCAAGTGTGCATTTGTAGTCGTAGAGGTGCAGACGCAGAGGCACAGGCATGGAGGCTCAGGCGGGCAGCCACAGGCATGGAGGCATATGAGAGGAGGCACAAGCACCAAGGCACAGGCAAGGAGGTAAAAGCATAGAGGCAATGGAGCGGTTGTGCAGGTGCGGTGGTGCATTTGCGGTGCGGAGGTGCACGCATGGAGACACAGGCACATGGGGACATACTCAAAGGCGCAGAGGCGGAGGAACACATGCAGAGGCTTAGGTGCACAGGTGCAGTTGCTGAGGCACAAGCGCGGAAGCCCACGCATGGAGGTGTAGACATGCAGGTGCAGGCGGAAAGGTCCAGGTGTGGAGGTCCAGGCAGAGAGGCACAGGTGCAGAGGTGTAGGCATGGAGGGGCAGACACAGAGGCGCAGTCACAGAGGCATAGGTAAGAGTAAATGTACATGCCCCGGGACGCAAGCACCAAGGTGTAGGCACGGTGGTGCAAATTCAGAGCCGCAGGTGTGCAGGCACAGGCGCAGAGGCTCACACACTAGGGCACAGGCGTGGAGGCTCAGGCACACGCAGGCAGGTGTGGAGGCAGAGATGCAGAGGCACAAGCATGGAGGTACATCTGCGGAGGCACAGGCATGCCAGATTATGTGCAAAGGTGCAGGCATGGAAGTGCAGGCGTGGATGCATAGGCGCAGAGGGACAAGCACGAAGGGGCAGGCAAGGAGGCACAGTTAGGAAGGCATAGTTGCAGAAGCCCAAGTGCGGTGGTGCAGGTGTAGAAGCACAGGTGCAGAGGCACAGGCTTGGATGCACAGGCATGGAGGTCCAAGCACGGAGGAGGTGCAGGCAAGGAGCCACAGGTATGGAGGTGTAGGCATGGAGGCATAGGTGCAAATGCTCAGGCATGGAGGCTCATGTGTGGAGGTGCAGGAAGGGAGGTACAGGCACAGAGTTGCAAGTGTGGAGGCACTGGAAGGAAGGCACTGGCACGGAGGTGCAGGCGTGGAGGATAGGTGCAGAGGCGCAAGCGTGGAGATGCTGGCACTGAGGCACATGTGTAGATGGACAGGCAAAGAAGCACAGGCGCGTAGGCTGGGGCATGGAGGAAAGGGCAAAGAGGCGCAGCCATGGAGGGGCAGTCACAGAGGCATAGGCACAGAGGCGCAGGCGCAGAGGTGGAGGCGCAGAGGCCTAAGCGGGGGGCATAGGTGCAGAGAAGCAAGTGTAGAGGTGCATGCACAGAGGCTTAGGCATAAAGGTACAAGAGCAGAGGTACAAGAAGGAAAGTGCAAGTGCAGAGGCAAAGGCATGGAGGTGCACGCACAGAGGTCTTGGCACAGGGACGGAGGTGCGGGCATGGAGGTGCAGGTTAATAGGTGCAGCGAGGAGTCGCAAGTGCAGAGAGGTAAGCCGGGATGTGAAGGCGTGTAGGCCCTACTGTGGACGTGCAAGCTTGGAGGCATAGGTGCAAAGGTGCAGGCACAAAGGTGCACGTGCATAGGTCCAGGTGTGGAGGCATTAGTGTAGAGCTGCATGACGAAGATGTGAACGTGGAGGTGCAGGTGTGGAGGCACAAGCACAGAGGCTTAGTTATGGAGACACAAGCGTGGAGGCGCAGGTGTGGAGGCACAGGTGCCTGATTGCGCGCGGGAGGGCACAGGCATGGAGGCACATGCATGAAGGCACAGGTACAAAGACGTAGGCATAGAGGCACAGGCATAGAAGCAGAGGCGCGGTGGTGCAGGTACAGAAGAGCAGGTGCATAGGCGCAGGCATGGAGGCACAAGCATGGAGGCGCAGGCACAGAGGGACAGGTATGGGGTCGTAGAGACTGAGGTACAGGTGCAGAGGTGCAGACGCAGAGAGGTAGGCATGGATATGCAAGCATGGAGGTGCAGGTGCGGAGACACAGAAACAGATGCAAAGGCGTGGAGGTGCAACTGCGAAGGTGCAGGTGCAGAGATGCAGGTGCGGAGGCGCTGGTGCACAGGCATAGGCACATAGATGCACGTGTTCAGGTGCAGGTGCGGAGGCACAGGGGCGGAAGGCTCAGGTTCAGAGGCGCAAGCATGGGCATGCAGGCGTGGAGGCGCAGGCGCGGAGTTACAGACAGGGAGGCACATGTGCAGAGGTCGATGAGCAGAGGCATACGAACCAAGGCCCATGCATTTAAGCGTAGGCACGGTGATGCGGGCACGGAGACATTAAAAGAATTATAAAGACCCTACAGCGACAAAAATCCACGTTTGACCCCGATTGATTAATCTGGTAAGTTTTTGACTGAAGAGAGGGTTATACACGACACTAACGCAACAAAAATGTGATGCCCGGGGATGGGGAACCAAGACTGGGCAGATGTTGGATGCCCCAAAACTAAAGATCAACATACATCTGGCCCGATTCTTGGACAGCGTAGAGGAAATGAGTATGAGGTATTAACAGATGTGTTTGAGTGAGAGGCAAATTGGGCAATGAAAAAGTATAAACTTCAATGAGTTCCCACTTGTGAACATGGCGATTCCTACGTCAAAAGTCAAACTTTCAAACAGCATACACCTCCCACTCTAATTTCTGCTTAGAAAGGGAGCTAGAGGTGAAAGAGAGGTCTTCACAAATCATTTGACATGTAGAAGAATACAAATTTCTGAGAATTTTGGGAGGCCCAACAAGATGGGGTCCAACAGATATCTGAAGTCCTCCCAAACCCCCTCCCTCCTTGAAAGAAGTACATTCTTCCTGTAGTGGAAGAACGCATCATGTGGTGTTTTGGGAAGGATCAAACAGAAGTCAATGAATGTATTGTCGCATTAGAAAGGCCAAGGAAACGTCTGTTCAAGTAGGAAATTTTTCACTTTTGTATGATCCACTTAACCCTTAGGATTCAAGTTACAATACACAGATCATAAACAATCTAGGAGTGGTGGGCAGGAGGGGGCTTCTGCTTGCATCTTGCTCGCATGTTAATCATACAACATTCTAGTAAAAACAGAAGCCATCTAAATTTGCAGTTATGAGCCCTTCAAAATTTCCAGTACCAACGTCATAATTGAGTTTGCATCAACAGGGTACAACAATGACAACAATCACCAAAGATGCCATGCAGATTGTGCAACCGTGTGCAATTTTCTCTGGCTTCACATACTGGACTTTGTTCACCGTCCAATGCATTATCCCAATACATTTTGCACATAATGGGGATGGGGAGGAAGGAGAGGGTGGGGGAGAGGGGGGTCAAACTGATGTTGAGTGGGGCTTCCCATCCTCAAATGACTAAACTGTGTTGGATGAGTGTGTTGGAAACTGTACTCCTGTGGAAGCTTTGCAATGTTCACCAGATCCACTCACAGATACATACAATCCTCCTCCACCCCCCCTCCCCCTGGATGCATTTGACATCCATGGGAGAATGGGGGGAGTAGAGGGGGAGTTCCATTGAGAACATTGATCTTCTTGCCAGGTGCTTTTCTTCCTGATACATGATCGTTGCTTACCTAAATAAACCACAAATCTCATTAAATCTTTTACGCTCTCCAAAGTAAAAAAATGATGTGCGCTGTTGTTTTGAAAATATGTTGAAAAGGGAGAGGAACTTCTGAAAACATGTACTCCTTGGAGAGAAACTTCTGATTGAACACTTCTTCACGTTTGGCGATGCACACCGGACAGTTGGAGCCAAATGATTCTGAAATTAGTGAACATGGGGGAGAAGACGGAGGGGGGGGGGG
>SZWC01008721.1:46639-60721 GCA_023375785.1 Penium margaritaceum
GGGGGGGGGGGTGGGGTCGGGGCCAAGCATTGACATCCATCTGGTTATCACTATTCTTGAAAGCATGAAATTCTCCATTCCAAACATAACACACGTAAGAAGTAGCACAATCTGACAGGAGACACGATAGAACAAATAGGAGCCCATCTTAGTATGACGAACAAAAGTATAGCATGTTTATGTACAATAAGAACTTTTACTCTAGCTCCTTCACATACCATTTTGAAACTTCTTACCAATGTACATTAAGCTATGAGTGAAAAAAACATGATCATGTACACCTAACCCTCCTACAACCTTCATATCGGTGCATACATAAATTCACACATGAAACAGTGTCCAAAGCACACATGACTATCCATACCTATGCCAACGGGAAAGTACAGGTGCAGAGGGGAAGGCGTGGAGTCGCAGGCGCAGAGATATAGGTGCAAAGGCGTAGGTGTCTAAGGGCAGGCGTGGAACAGGTGCAGAGGCGCAAGCACAGAAGCACATGTAGGAGGCGTAGAATGGAGGCAAATGGAGGCTAAGGTGCACAGGAGGCACAGGCGTCAGGGCTTGGGCGTGGAGGCATAGGCAGGGAGGTGCAGGTGGAAAGGTAAAGGCACGGAGGCACAGGATCAGGGACAAAGGCAGTGAGATCCAGGTAGAGAGGCACAGGCATATTGGTATAGGTGCAGAGGCGCAGGAAATGAGGTGCAAGTGCATAGGCGTAACTTTGAAGGTGTAGGCACAGAGGTGTAGGTGTGGATGTATAGGATTGGAGGAACAGGTGGGAACTCATAGGCACGGAAGTGCGAACGCGAAGGCATACCACATAGGTACAGGCGCAAAGTGCATGCACGGAGATGTAGGCGAGGAGGCTCAGGCGTGAATGCGCAGGTGCAAAGTCGTAGGCACGTTAGAACACACATAGAGGCACAGATGTGGCGGCACAGGCGAGGCAGCACATGCGTGAAGGTGTGAGTATGGAGGCACAGCTGCATAGGCGTATGCACGGAGGCACAAGCATGGAGGTCCAGGTGGGGAAGCATAGGTAAAGTGGAGCATGCGTAGAGGCTAAGGCACGAAGGTGCAGAAGCGGAGGCGCAGCCAATAAGGTCCAAGGATGGAGGCACATATGTGGAGGCGCAGGCACGGAGGAACATGCATGAAGGTGCAGATGTGGAGGCGCATGCACAGAGGTATAGTAGCAGAGGTGCATGCACAGAGGTGCAGACCCGGAGACAAAGGTGCGGGGCACAGGAACTGAGGCATAGGCAGAGAGGCACAAGCATGGAGGCCCAACACTGGATGCACAGGATCAGAGGCACAGGCTCAAATGTGTAGGCAGGAAGATACATGCAAGAAGGCGAAGGTGTGGAGGCATAGACTGAAGGCACAAGTGGAGAAGGGAGTGCATGTGTGGAGGCGCATGCGTGGAGGCCCAAGCACGGAGGCACAAGCACAAAGGCTTGGGGTCAAACGCACAAGCATGGATGTACAGGCACGGAGGCGCACGCACGGATGCGCAGGCAATAGGTGTAGGGATGGAGGTGTATAAGCAGAAGCGTAGGTACCAGGACGCATGCGTAGAGGAGTGGGTGTAGAGGTGCAGGCATGGAGGTGGAGGCCTGGCGATGTAGGCTTGGAGGTGCATGTGTAGAGGCACAGGCAAGGAAGCAGAGGCGTGGATGCATAGGCTCACAGAAGCAGGCGTGTAGGAACAGAGGCAGAAGTACAGTTTCAGAAGCGCAAGCGCAAAGGCACAAGCGTGGAGGTACAGACAGGGGGACCTAGGCACAGAGGTCCGGAGGCCCAGGCACATCGGTGCAGACAAAGAGGCGCAGCTGCCGAGATGCAGGGATGGGTGTGCAGGCACATATGCATAGGAAAGGAGGCGCGAGCAAGCTCAAAAGCGCTGTTGCGGAGGTCCAGGCAGGGAGGCACATGAGTGGAGGCGTAGGAGCAGAGGTGCAGGAACTCAGGCGTAGTCATGGAGGTGCATGCAAAGAGGCGCAGGCAAGGAGGCACAAGCGTGGAGGCGCATCCATGACGAGACTGGCACGGAGGACAAAGTGCAGAGGCAAATGCATAGTGGCATAGGTGCAAGGAGCTGGGGGAGAGGCAAAGGCATGGAGGAATAGGCATAGAAGCACGAGCACGGAGGTACATGATCGAAGGCATAGTCGAGGAGGCAGAGGCATGTAGGCACATGTGAAGGGCAACACGGCTAGACAACTGTTGCGACACCATGCCGTCGCCTAATCATCAACAGAGTGACAGAGAGCAATATCACCTCATGCATAGGCACGAAGAGCACATTGGGTAGGAATACATCACTTGAGGGAACAACAAAATGCATGACATCAAGGCCCTGGACTGGCAATATCCAACTGAACAAAGGGGACAGCACCGACGATCTCCAAGGAGACAAGCCCGGCATGAGACGACGTCATGTGATGAGTGGCTCCAAAATACTTAATCCAAAATTCATGCAACACACAAGGTGGAGCAGTCACATGTTAAAGAGCAACGCCGCAAAAACACCAGCAGATCTCTCTACTCGTCGAGAACTCACAGCAAGGAGATGTGGTATCGGGATTAGCTGCTAGTTCTCAATCCAATCGACAGGTGACACATCACTACCACTTAACGTTCCCCAAAGGGCTCCATCCAACGTGACGCCCGGACTCTACATCCAAACTCATACCAGTGGGGACAACTGGGGGCCGAGGCTAGAGAGGGACAATTGAGGCCAGAATAGACGCGCTTGAACCATGTTTTGACTCAAGGAAAGACCCGGACTGCTAGGCAGAGGGAGAGGACAACCACAGTGATGCGAGAGAGAGAGAGAGAGAGAGAGAGAGAGAGAAAGAGAGAGATAGAGAGAGAGAGAGAGAGAGAGAGAGAGAGAGGGATGGAGCTACTGGCTGGAGCCATGCTGGAGGGGTGTGAGATGGACAAGGCGGCACGTAAATGACAGGGTAGAAGGGTGGTGGAATCTAGCCCCAGCCTAGGTGAAGCACAACAACGACCAAAGAGGCTGATGCAGGAGCCTCGCTTGGTACCGGAACAACTGACAATATGGCGATGGTGGTATCCCAAAGCACATGATCAAGGGTTTGTGAATCAAAGAAATTGATGATGTAAGCATGTCAACGCTGAGCGTATGCAACGTTGACATGTTGCAATTTCTCGCTGTTTGTAGATTAAGTGTAAATATTCTCAGGCCAATGGGTAGAGGAGTGTCATTCTTCCGATCGACGGATAAGTTGTCAATATTCTTCCGATCGTCGGATACGGCATACACACAATCAATTTTTATGGGTAATCCATACAAGCACCCTTTGTTATAAAAAACAAACCGGACATCACGGAATCCGCCAAGCAATGCCGATAACGGAAAAACGGGCATGACGGTTGGGGCCCAATCCACACGGCCAGTGTTTTTGCTAGACTATTGGTGTAGCGGGAGGGCCGGTTCGGCCCTCCCTCCTCACTGAAGCGAGGGGTGGTTGCACACCACCCCTCGCGTCAGCAAGGACTGGCCGACGGCCAGCACTTCGCTGGCTGTTGGCCAGCTCGCTGCCGGCCGGCTGGACGGCCGGCGGCTGGCCAATTAATCGGCCGGCCACCAGCCGGCCAGCCGCCAGCCGCCGATCGCGGCCTCAGCCCGATTGGCGGCTGAGGAGCCGTGAGGGCCTCGAGGGTGAGGCCTCATGGCCTCGTGCACTTGCCCTCGCTCGTGCTCCTCGTGAGCGAGCGAGCTAGGACAAGGGAGGGGGACGAGGGACGTGAGGCGAGAGAGACTGGCACGAAATTGCCAGCGTGCCTTGCACGCAATGATTTTGTGCCACAATGTCAAAAACATAAATTAAAGTTTGTTTGTGACAAACTTCGACATAAAAACAACGGAGTAACTCGTGTGAAAGCATGAGTTCGAGGTTAAACCCCCCGGTTTGGGTACCAAAACTAGGGGTAAGGCTAAAAACGGAAATGGGCCTCCGGAGACTCGAAACATTCGAGTCTCCTTGCCCTGGGTCATTGATGACGATTGTCCCTAAATCTTGCGAAGGGGAAAAACCCCTTACGCCGACTGAGAGCGCCATTCTGCGAACTTCAACGGTGACTTCAAAGGAGGACCTGGAGACTCGACACCTTACAGTGGTTCTCAGAGCCAAACGATCCCTGGGACCAAGAGTTCGTCGGAAACGGCGGCTATAACATATTTAAAACGCCGTCGACAGCTACAAGCAGCAACAAAAACGCCAGAAGGGACTATGACATTTACGCTTCACCATTTGAAGCGCCGCAAAGTGCGTCAGGAAGATAGAGAAGAGCTCTATTTTTTGGGGCTTCTTCTCCACAGTCTCTTCTCCCTCCCAGTGGGCTAGGGGAATTTTTTTGGGACAGGATAGGTAGTATCCTCCCCCAAAACCAGCTACTTTTTCCCTTTTCTCAAGGCTCTTTCTGCTCCTCTTCAACAAAAATTTGGGACAGTGCCTTTCTCCAATACCAGAGACTCTCACGGCCTGAGAGAAAAAGAAAAAGGAGAAAAGCGCTACTTGGAGAATTTTTGGAGGCCGCCACATTGCCGTGGAGCACAAAGAAGGCGTCTCCAAGGGGGGACAAGGTGTGCCAAGAATATGTAAGAAGAGGCCAAGGAAGACCAATAGACAAGAAGACAAGAAGACAAGAAGAAAAGCATTATTTTACTTCTTGACCTTGTACTTGCTTTTTTATCTAGGTTTTCTTAGCTTTCCTAGTGCCGTGAGTCACAACTTAGGGTTTTGCCTACAAATACATGCCCTTGTGCCGACCGCAACGGCCTACCAAAATAGAAACTTAAATTATAATTGCCTCACCGATCGTGAGAGCAAGATTTTAGGAGGCGATTCCTCCTCAAAGTTGTGGGGTGATCCTCACAACGGTCTTCACGTGCTAGTTGCGCGGGCGACGAGATGGCAAATGCCAGACCGTCCAAGACCAACAAGGGTAAGGTGGTGACGGCCTCACCACGAGCTCTTGATGGACTCCAAATTTTGGGAGCCGCCGCCGTGAGCATGGTTGCCAATCCAAAGGCAACCGTACCACCAAAGGCAATCGCACTTCCAAAGGCAAATGACGCCAACCTCGGCGATACCAAGAAGCATACGGAGGCTGCAGAAGTGCTCGACGAGAACGTCAACGTGCACGTGGGCGACCCCCATGTGACAGACGATGCGATGGAAGAGGATCTCCCGGAGGGGGACCCCGACAAAGAGCACGACGCCGCCAATGGCGAAGGCGACGAGGATCGTGATCATCGCCATCGTTGTGCGGCAAACTCAAGCCAATTGCTCGAGAAGGGCAAGGCGCTCGCCACATTGCCTGAAGTTGTCAATGGCAGCGAGACTGCCGAGAGCAGCAAGGGCGCCAAAGGCAGCCACGCAGGAAGTTCCCGCAAGAATGAGCCGGACGACGACGCCGCAAAGGCAATTCGCGATGACCGCCGTAGGCTTGCTAAGTTTGCTGCCGAAGCGGCAGGCCAACTCAAGATCACCATCGATGGTGGAGGTACAACACCACTCGGAGGTATGGGGACGGACCCCCCTTCCTACGATGTGGTCGCAATGGGGCAGGGTAGTGCCCACTCGAGCGTCGTCGCTGACGACAGTCTCCTCCAAAAGGTGGGACTCCTTGGAGGCGTGTACACGAACCTTACCCTTCTGTAGTGGGCAAAGGTGCATGGACAATGCGAGGCCCTAGAGGCTATCGCCGATGCTGTGACAACATCAGAGCTTGATTTTGCGTTCGCCAACCTGCTCGCCCACGTTGGGCAGAGCATCACGGACCTTGACCGTGATCTCCAGCTGCAACACGTGGCCGCCCATGAGGCAAGCCGCCGATGCAACGACCTCAACAAGGCATTAAAGAGCGTGCCCCATGTGAGGATGCAGCAGCAAATGCAACATGTTGTAGCTGCAGATGCCATTGCCGGTGGCAGTGACGGCTTACCTACCTCGACGACCTCAAGGCCGGTCATGAACATGTCCTTCCTCCACAATGTGGAGATCTTTCGGAAGGGCGTGAAGCTGACCGACTGGCTGAACCGCATTGAGTACATCCTCCGTGTCCACAAGGCTCCACTCAATCAGTGGGACGAACTTGCTAGGACTCGGCTTGAAGACAAGCTCTTCAAGTATGTAGCCAAGGAGTGGAGTGCGTAGAGGCCTCAGCTCGAGTGGCTCCCCATGCCTTGGGAAGCCTTCTGCGCAATCATGCACAAGAAGTGTACCCAGCGTGAGGAGGCGCAGCGCGCCTTCCATAAGATCTAGGACTTCAGGCAGCTCGTTAACTCGCTTGAGGCCTACTTGAGCATGTATAGCGTACTCATGGAGGAAGCCAAAAGCTTCACCGAGAGCGATGGTACCCAGACCTTCAAGTACCCAGAGTGCTTTCTGCTGGAATACTTATGCGATGGTCTTGCTGGCGAGAAGCTGAAGGACAAGACCACCACGACTGCAATGGGCCAAGCTTGGACAAGCTGGAGGGCATTGCAAGACTACATGAGCAAAGTGTATTCGTTGAACCCGAAGCACTACTCAGATGCACGGCCAAACGCGCGTCCATAGCAAGGCCACAATGCACGCATGGAGGCTGCAGGGACTGGTGGGACAACCGGGCAACAGGGCGGAGTCAAGGGCAAGCAGCAGGCAAACCCCTCAGCCAAGAAGAATGGTGAGAACAAGCCCCCCAACCACAATCGTGGCCGCAACAATGACGAGCTGCTGGTGGCACTCGAGCGTCATAACACGGCCTTCTGCGAGGGACTGTGCCACAACTACATGTAGCCCGGACACTTCAGGGCTCAGTGCCTTGAGGTTGCTGGTGGTGGACAAGAGGCCACGGCGTTAGCCGTAGCAGCAGCGCCTTGTGGGGAGGGTGCAGCAGGAGGCTGCAGACATAGCCGTGGACAGGGTCGCGGTCGCGGCAATGGGCCCAGCCGTGGTAATGGACAAGGCCGTGGAGCGGTTTTTCCCCATCCCTAAGTGACGTTAGTGGGGACCACTCAGGGGTAAAACTACATCACGAGTGTGGGTTCATGTTTTCAAACGAGGATGTTAAACAATTTGAGTTTTTGACGAGTTCAGATTTCTCTGTTGTTTTCTCCCATCTCATTGAACCTAATTCCGCATTTGCTGATCGACATTGCCCACTAAAATTTGCATCACCAAACAAGATGCATGACCAAACCTGCTTAGTGGTGGAAACACCGACCACTGTGCAAGAATTATGTAACATAATGATTGAAGCAAACGCCCTCAAAGTAATGAATTCAATCACGTTTGCAGTACCTTTAGTCGACGACTTCAACCTAGTGAAATTCAAGGACTGGAAGGTGCTAGAAAAATTCACACGTGCCCACAAAATGTGGACTAGAGTAGGTGAATCATGGGAGTTGTGGCGTCCGCCGTCCAGATTCCGTGTTCATCCCAAACTCGGCTTGCCATGGTCAAGCCTGTTCACTCGGAAGAGTGGAGGCAACATGACGATGCAGGTCAAAGGACACCAAGTTGGTGCTCTCGTGAACGTACTTATTGACACTAGAGGAGACGACTCTTTTGTTAGCCTTGGCTCTACCCGACAGGTTGGCCTGAAGTACAAGCCATCGAATGGAGCAGTTGTTGTCGGTGACATCCGTACGGTACACATGATCGATACTTGTAAAGAGAAAATTTGTATTCAAGGGTACATAGAGAGTGTCACATTGAAGGTACTCAACCTTCTTTACCCGTTTGACATGGTGCTAGGCGATCCCTGGCTCCATAAAAAAACAAGGCTCTGATGTGCTTTGAATCAAAGCGTTTGGTCCTCCAAAAGGGAAAACGCCGCTTTGCGTTGATTCTGCGTACGGAATCATCACCGACCCGACTCAAAGTCCATGATTGCTTGTCTGCAATGCAGGTCAAAAGACATTCGACAACGTTGTCGATACTTCTTGGCTCAGCTGTAGAGAGTGGAGGACAACGTGAAGGAAGACACGCCACAAGAGGTAAAATCCCTATTGGCGGAGTTCTCGGATGTATTCCAAGACCCACCAGCTGGGCTTCCACCAGAAAGACACATGGGTCACACGATTCCGTTGCAGCCGGAGGCGACTCCTCCGTTTAGACCCATGTATCGCCTCAGTCCAACAGAAAGGCGAGAGGCCAAACACCAAATCAAAGAGTGCATTGCAAAAGGATAGATCGAGGCAAGTAGCTTGTCGTACGGTGTGCCAATCCTTTTTGTGAAAAAAAAGGATGGTGGTTTACGCATGTGCGTGGATTACCGGGCGTTGAACAAGCGGACGGGCATTGAATAAGGTGATGGTGAAAAATCGATTCCTATTACCATAGATTGAGAACCTTTTTGACCAACTCCAAGGGGCAAAAGTATTTTTGTCCTTGGATGTGTCTCAAGGGTACCATCAAATCCGCATCACAGAAGATTATGTACCCAAAACCGTGCTTCAAACGCACATGGGACACTATCAGTTTCGAGTGTTATGCTTCAGGATTACAAATGCCCTAGCAACATTCCAAGGAGAAATGAACCGAACGTTCGCCAAGCAACTCGGACAGTTTGTCTTGGTTTACGTGGACGACATCCTGGTTTTTTCTAAGTCAATGGAAGAGCACATAGAACATCTGCGTGAAGTCCTCGCAATCCTTCGGGAACAGAAATTCAATGCAAAAGTGAGCAAGTGCAAGTTTGCACAAGATGAGCTCGAACACCTGGGACACATCGTTGGCAAGGATGGCATCCGTGTCGACCCACAAAAGGTCCAAGCCGTTGTAGACTAGCCACGCCCAGAAAATGTTGGACAGATCCAGTTTTTCCTCGGCCTTACAAACTACTTTCGACGGTTTATGGAAGGGTATTTGACCATGGTAGCACTGCTAACCAGGCTCACGCGAAAAGATGTGCACTGGGAATAGACAGCTGATTGTGAGAACACTTTTCTCAAAGTCAAAGAGCTTCTATCCACAGCGCCCGTCCTAGCTCTTCTGAATCCATCGCAACCGTGGGAGGTTCGATGTGATGTGTCGGTGATAGGAATCGGAGCCGTGCTCATGCAGATCGATCATCCACTTGCATACGAGAGCCGGAAGCTCATTCCCGCGGAAACGTGGTACACGAATGGGGATCAAGAGCTCCTTGCGGTAGTACATGCTTTCAAGATGTGGCGTTGTTACCTCGAGGGTGCTGAAGGGGGTGTGACGGTCGTGACCGACCATAATCCATTGGTGTTTTTCCAAATGCAACCCAACCTGTCAAGACGACAAGCGCGTTAGAGAGGATACGTGAGCCGATTCTTGTTCACATGGGAATATCAGCCAGGATGCATCAATGTGGCCAATCCACTAAGCCGACAGCCCGTGGAAGCTAAAGCAAGCACAGAGGTCGGTTGGTGTTTTATGGCCATTGCAACAGCAACAGTACAATCACCACATCCCCCTGCACCTCTGCGGCAACCACCACGAGAGATTATCCATAACAACGGTTTTGTAAAAAGGATCTGGATGGGATACTGTGTGGATTCTTGGTTTCAAGACTCTCGAAATCTGGACAAGTACGGCTTGGTGGAGGCCGCAGGAATCTTCCTGCACGGAGAACAAGTTGTTGTGCCAAACTCGGGAGACCTTCGAACAAAGGTTATCTCTTAGTTCCATGACCTGCCAGTCGTAGGTCATGTGGGACCTCGAAAGACCGGACACGCACTCTCGAACCACTATTGGTGGCCAGGATGGAGTGTCAATGTCGGCAAGTATTGCATGACATGCGACCCATGTCTTCAGAATAAGGCTAGTAACAAGAGGCCTGGTGGACTCCTCCAACAGCTTCCCATTCCTGGGACTCCATGGGAGTGCGTCAGCATGGACTTCATTACTGGTCTTCTGGACATGGCCCATGGCCACGATGCAATACTAGTGATTGTGGATCTTCTGTCAAAGATGACACACTTCATTCCCACAACCACTGACGTGAACGCAGAGGAGACCGCTTGTCTCTTCTTTGAGGGTATTGTAAAGTACCACGGCTTGCCATTGCTCATTATCTCCAATTGAGATGAAAAAATTGCTAGTAAATTCTGGCAAAAGATGCACGAGTGCTTCGGCAGCGAGTCGCAGATGTCAAGAGCGTTTCACCCTCAAAATGACAGAAAGAGAGAGCGCATGAACTGCACCGTGGAATGAATTCCGCATGTACGTGGACCTTGCCATGAATGAGTGGGACAAATTCCTAGCACTGGGATAGTTTGTGGTGAATAACTCGGTAAACGTGTCAACATAGTTCACACCGTTTGTGTTGAATAGTGGTCGGCATTGAGTGGCGCCCTCTTCATTGATAAAGAGTGGGAGTACAGGAGGACAGGTTCCTCGTGCTCAAGCCTTTACCGAGCGCATTGACTCCTTGTTACAAGAGGCAGAGGGTCACCTTCAAGCTACTCGGCAACGAAAAAAGGCATATGCCGACAAAAGTCGCCATGAGGTCTCGTTTGGCATCGGTGACAAAGTGCTGCTTAGCATTAGGAATCGTGGGCTTAAGTTGCCAGGGCCACAAAAACGTTTACCGAAGTGGATTGGGCCATTTCCCATCATTGCATGCATCGGGCCACTGGCATACCGATTGCTGTTTTCGCCGAGTATGAAGATACATAACGTGTTTCATGTGAGCCTGTAGGATCCATACACGGCTAAGGGAACCGTTCAGCCACCACCGCCAGTCCTTGCTGTCGATGGCCAATACGAGGTTTTGCGCCTATCTCAGCACCGAGAGCGTACTCTCCGATCGCGGGTTGTTAGGGTACACCTTGTTCATTGGGCCGGGTGTCCACCTGAACAGAACTCGTGGGAGCCCGAGTCTCGGTTGTCCACAGGGGTGGTCAACGAGTATTGGAGTGAGCTGGTAGCTCGCACGAATCGACGCGTGTCAAGGGGTACCACCTAAACGCAGAAAACGTGAACAACATTCCCGCAGGGCAGCATTCATGGACTGCAATCATAGGAGGTTGGGGACGCCCAACATGGTTGTCGCGCAGACGCTCCAACCTAAAGGGAGGAGGCCGCTAGCCGTGGTGACCAAAAAGCTGCAGCTTAAGTGTCATGCACGTGTTCATGTTCAGCTGGTGATTGAATCATTATTTTTCTTTTACAATGTTGATGACTCACTATCTGACAATCCTGCTTGTTGTTCATGAACCAAGACGGTTCGTAATAAGTGGGGAGGAATATAGCGGGAGGGCCGGTTCGGCCCTCCCTCTTCGCTGAAGCGAGGGGTGGTTGCGCACCACCCCTCGCGTCACCGAGGGCTGGCCCACGGCCAGCACTTTGCTGGCCGTCAGCCAGCTCGCAGCTGGCCGAATGGACGACCGGCAGCCGGCCAAGTGAAGGGCCGGCCACCAGCCGGCCAGCCGCCAGCCGCCGATCGCGGCCTCAGCCCGATCGGCGTCTGAGGGGCCGCGAGGGCCTCGAGGGTGAGGCCTCGTGGTCTTGTGCCCTCGCCCTTGCTTGCCCTCCTCGTGAGCGAGCGAGTGAGGATGAGGGAGACGGATGAGGGACGTGAGGTGAGAGAGACTGGCACTAAATCGCCAGCATGCCTCGCACGCGACAATGTCGTGCCAGAACGTCAAAAACATAAATCGGAGTTTGTTTGCAATGAACTTCGACATAAAAACAAGGGAATAACTCATGTGAAAGCACGAGTTTGAGGTAAAAACCCCCATTTTGGGTCCCAAAACCAGGGGTAAGGCTAAGAACGGAAATGGAAATCCGGAGACTGAAAATATTTGAGTCTCCCTGCCCTGGGTCGTTGATGACAATTACCCCTCAGTCTTGCAAAGGGGATTACCCCTTACGCGGACTGAGAATGCCATTCTGCAAACTCCGACGATGACTTCAGAGCAAGAGCTGGAGACTCGACACGTTACAGTTGGTTTTTGTCTCACATCTGTCACTTTTAGTCTTTTATGTCTTCCGGGCTTGTGGACATCTATGTGTAGATGACTGACGGCAAGATGTGATACTGATGGAGTGTCGTCTTGTGGAGCCGATGCACGCTTATACCTACATGCAGATTGCTGGTGCTTCCTCCCTCCAATGTGCTCAGCTCCATCGGCAGACCTTGGTAGCCGTGCCGCCGTCAGGCATTGTTGCTACACATGTTTCTCACACACGTCCAACGTCATGTTCGACTGCACTGTTGCGTTTGCAGTGCTATGTCATGCCTGGGGTTCAAGTCTCATGATTTTCTGTCACTGTTGGTACCGGGGATTAGCGTAAATGCTATGTGAGTTTAGGCAGCCATAACTCATCAGTGCTATTTTTCCAGCTGATTCTGACTGCACGACTGTGTTTGTAGCGTGTGTATTATGGTATGGTCTCGTTTTCAGGCAAAATGGACGATGCCCGGGTTTGGGCTGTCTGCCGTCTGGCAGGTCTCACCAAGAAAACCATGCCTGCGTGCTTGAAAAGAGGTCCCAAGAATTATTTCTTGCTTGGTATCAGAGTCAAAGCGCAGCAGCAACAGTAGAAAACTGGCATACAGGTTCTTGACTACGTTGGCGGACCCCCATACACACCAGTGCAGGGGAAATGCTGTTGGATTTTTCTCGCCAGCATTGACCCGCCTGGTGGCGGCGTCACATTTTTTCCTCCGGCCACTGGGACAAGGGAAATATTGCTGGATTCTTTCCGGTAGCACTGACCCCACGCGTGACGCAAGGAGGTGAGGGGCAGGCCGCGTTAGGCACCTGCTGGCATCAACGCACATGGCGACATCAACCAGGTGTAGTGACTGGCAGCAACAGCCTACAACAACAGTGTTAGCTACTGAGCTAACCACCTCTGGCAGAGAAGCCGCGAAACCGAAAAGCTCACAAAGGTTTTTAGGCCTTCTTCCTTTGTTGACATGTGTCATGCACCCCAAACTTAATCAGGCATACACTTCACCTTCAAGAGTACTAACGCCTTAGCATTACATCTCAAGAAGAGCTCAAGTCGTCAATACGCAAGAGAGCATCAAGCAAGGGTTGATTGATCAGCATGCAAGACAAGTCCTTTTATAGATGTCTGTCCAGTCCTAGAACTCAAAAGCACATTCCTGGGAAGTGGCCTGAACCAGCCACGTCACCAATAGACTTGCACTGTGGGCTTGACACATAAGCATCCTAGTGTCAAGGTGACAGACCAACCATGTAGCGTCCAAGAAGCTACGGACTTTCTTTCTTGGAAGCTTCTACAGCAAACAAGATATGCATGGGGCCAGGATCGACCTCATGACCTCTCACTTGGCCAAATCAACAAAATGGCCAAGGTAACCACTCACCCACATGGTGTACTCACAGGTCATATCTCACAAGAGACAGAGCATAGTTGAGTCACACTACAACGGATCTAGGGGTCATACCTCCACAAGGGGCAGAGCATTCCTGATCCGTCCTACAACACTGAACAAGGGGCAAAAACATTCAACAAATCTCTCCCTTGCACCTTGCGTCAGTGACCATCATCATTCGTCATCACTTGCGTTGACCATGCCGACACCTTGCCTGCCCGCCTGGTGGAGATCCTTGTCCAGTGGCTTTGTAAGCATGTCAGCCCGGTTCAGCTTGGTGCCGACATACTCGAGCTCCACTGTCTGCTTGTAGACCAAGTCTCGAGCGTAGTGGTAGCGGATCTCGATGTGCTTTGTGCGCCTGGACAGGACGGGGTTCTTTGACATGTCAATGGCGCTCATGTTGTCAATCTTGATGACCGTCGCCGTTGCCTGTGGTGCCTTCATCTCGGATAGCAAGCTTCGTAGCCACTGCATCTCTTTACACACCTCAGCCAAGGCGATGTACTCAGCTTCAGCTGTTGACAAAGAGACACATTCCTGCTTGCGACTTGCCCAACTGACTGCACCTCCATTCAACATACACACAAAGCCGGAGGTAGATTTTCTGTCATCGATATTCCCTCCCCAATCAGCATCAGTGTAGCACATGAGACGGAGTGATGCGGATCCAGCGATGCCTCCAAACTGGAGCCCCACGTGCCGCGTCCCCTGAAGGTAGCGCATGATGCGCTTCAC
>SZWC01008721.1:63780-75133 GCA_023375785.1 Penium margaritaceum
ACAGCAAACAAGATATGCATGGGGCCAGGATCGACCTCATGACCTCTCACTTGGCCAAATCAACAAAATGGCCAAGGTAACCACTCACCCACATGGTGTACTCACAGGTCATATCTCACAAGAGACAGAGCATAGTTGAGTCACACTACAACGGATCTAGGGGTCATACCTCCACAAGGGGCAGAGCATTCCTGATCCGTCCTACAACACTGAACAAGGGGCAAAAACATTCAACAAACAGTAGCAGCTTGTAACAGTAGCAAGCAATCGCAGCAGGAGCCAGTAGCAGCTGGCAGCATCAGCAACCCGTAACAGCTTGCAACAAAAGTAGCCCGTAGTAGGAAGGAGCAGCAATAGCCATTAGCAGCAGCTCGCAGCAGCAGCAATGCACTACAGCAACGAGAAGCAGCAACAGTAGGCTACAGCTGCATGCAGCAGTGAGCAGTAGCCAGTACCAGCCAATAGTAGCCAGTAGAAGGAGCTGTAGCAGCGGCCAGCAGTAGCAGGAGCACAGCTGCTCGTAACGAGCAACAAGCTCATTGCTCGCAGCTTGCGGCTCGTAGCAAGAAGCGAGCTTGTTGTAACAAACAAAGAAGAAAAAGTGAAGAAAAGAGGAGAAACACACACAAAAAAATCCCCCATCCCGTAGGTGGCCGTGCAGCGGATGTAGCCACCACCACAACCGTTGCAACAGCCACAGCAACCGTAGTAGATGGCAACAACTCAGCGACAGTAATAGCAATAGTAGCTCCTGCTATTTCTATAGCTCTCGTAGAATCAGCAGCAACAGCAGTAGTAGCAGCAACTATAGCAGTAGTAGTAGTTGTCGCTGCAACAACAACCATCGCCGTAGTAGCAACGGTAGTAGTAGTAGCTGCAGCAAAAGCAGACCAGTTATGGCAGCAGCAGCAGCTGTAGCACCAGCAACACCTACCCTATAGGTGACACAGCAGCGACTCCAGCATTAGCCGCTACTAACGTCAGCCATCCTTAGCTGATGTGACTATTGACATCAAGAACAAAAAAAATCTAAAATAGCAACCCTGAAGATAACGCAAGAGCAGCTACTGGCAAAGGCTATCCTAGGCTGAGGTCACTAGTGCCATCACCGCCGACATCAGTAGCACAAAACAAAAACAAGGAACAAGGAGGGCAAACAAAGGACACCATGGAAGAGAACAAAGAGGGGTCCTTCTCAGTTGGAGTACCCCCCTTTCGTGTAACAACTACGGCACTTGCACTTGCGGCAGTAGCAGAAGTAGTAGTAGCAGTAGTAGTAGTAGTAGCAAGAGCAGTAGCAGTAGCAACAATAGTAGCAGGTACGATAGCAGTAGCAGTAGTAGTAACAACAGTAGGAGTCGAGGGAGCAGCAATAGAAGCAACAATAGCAGCAGCCACAATAGTAGCAGAAGCAACAGCCAAAGTAGTAGAAGCAGCAACAACAGCAACACCAACACCCCACATGTTCTATCGTAGGTCATGCTGGCATGACAAATCCGTTCGTCGCTTTGCGCCAGCAGCTCGCAATGCTCACACAAAAACTAGTAGCACTGCAACTACCGACACCGATGCCGCAGCAATAACTGTAGCAGCAGCATCAGTAGTCACCGTAGTAGTAGTAGTAGTAGTAGTAGTAGTAGTAGTAGTAGTAGTAGTAGTAGTAGTAGTAGTAGTAGTAGTAGTAGTAGTGGCGCAGCAGCATTAGCAATGTCAGCAAGCACCTTTTGTTCCATCCGGGTATGCAAGCCCTGGGGTCTCCTATGCCACGCAGTATCTAGCGCAGCAACACACCCTGCGTCAACAGCAGACGGTGACATTAGTCTTAGGCCCCACTCCGGGTGCCGGCCGTTGGCCAAAGGACTTCAAAATCCACCGCGCAGCTTTAGGTTGGCAACTAGTTCTGGAGCTGTTAGCTCAGCTTCTGGATTCGGGCACAGGGCGAGAACTTGTGGCCCTAATATGTCCTACCCTTCGACTCCACCCAAGCCGACCAGGTTTATGACGCTGGTCGCGCCGTTCGTGCCCTCGTCCCTGGCCCCTCCATCTACACGTCTCTCCCTCGAGCCCTTCCTCGGCAACCTCACCACTGGCGCTCTCCCTGACCTGGCAGCAGAGTGGCACGTACTTACCCGCCCTCATCGCCTGTCCAGTGATGCCGAAACCAGCCACCTGATCCGGGAGTTCAACTCCCTCCGCATGGGAAAGACCAAGACGGTCACCTCCTCTTGGCAGCGTGCACAAGACATCCTGCACCGCCTCGGAGATGCCACGCCACCCCCTCTCTCCACGCTCTTGACCATCAAGCACGGCGCCACCGACCCCTTCTCCGACGTCTTTCTCCTACATTCCCAAGACATCCTCACCGTGCTGGCTGCCCAGGGTACCCTCATGCCTTGAGCATGCAAGCTCTTCCTCTGCATCAAAGAGGCTCGTCAAGAGTCACACATTTATCACACAACGTCTCTCGCCTCTCCTACCATCATTTCTATGGCCATTGTTGCCCTAGCAACAGCAGAGTCTTCCGGCGCCACCTCGTCAGGCAAGAAGAAGCGCAAGGAGAAGAAGGGCAAGGGCCCTCAGTAGTAGTCTAACGCATCCGACGACACCAACCTCATCTGCCACAACTATGGCAAGTCAGGACACGGGTGGTACATGTATCCAATCCCAACTCACGAGGCTCGCATCATGGCCACCATACACTGCCAGTGCAAGCGTTGCCTTGCCACCACTTCCGTGACCGTCGCCGCTCCTACTGCATCTGCGTCACTCGAGACGGCTCCACCGTAGTATCTTTTGCAGCCGTCCACGCCCGCTCCTCCATCACCGGCACCTTCCTCCTCCATCTTGGACTCTGCCGCTATTACATTGCAATCGGTATGCTCCATCTGACCCTCCACCCGCGAGCGTCAGCTGGAGGAGTTCATCACACTTCAGCTTGGCCTTCCTCGCCCTCCTCCCCAAGGAAGTGCGAGTCGCTTAGTCGCTAGTTCCTCCCTACCCTACATGATAGAGTCTATGCTGTGGTCATGTCCCGTATCTTAGTCCACACAATCCTCTACCATGCCTTTCCCACCTGCTCCTCTTCATGATGACGTCGCTTGGCTGGATGACTGGCAATCCAGGTTTGCACCTCCGTCCACGACGTCAGCGTCGCTCGCCAATTTCCATGTGACTGTCAGCGACCTGGCCACACCAGTCCAGGATCAGTCAAAGACCTGGATCATGGACTCCGGGGCCACACATCACATGACGGCCTCGCGTGAGGCCTTCAGTGTCCTTGGTCCCGTCCCTGATGTCACCGGGGTTCGAACGGGTTCTGGTCAGGTGTTACCTGTTTGTGGTGTCGGCATCGTTCGTTTTCGTGGTCCTGCTGGTGATGTCTTCGTGAGTGATGTCTTCTTTGTCCCTGGCCTTGAGCCTAGCCTCCTGTCTGTCACCGCCCTTGATCACATGAGAATGGATGCTCTGAAATCACATGATGTGGGTACCGTGTCATTGCATCCGTCAAGTCGTGTCGTTTTGCATACCACCGCCCTCTTGTGGCACATACCGCGCCTGTCTACTTCTACCTTTGTCCTCTCCTCATCGGTCGATACTGGCCACGTGTTTGTTGCTAGCACACTATCTCTGAAGCACATGCATCTCCTTCATCGGTGCCTCTGTCACGTCCACTCTCCCATTGTTGAAAGCATGCATCGCATGTAGCCAGCCACGGGCCTTGACCCAGCCTCCTTTCCTCTGCCATGTCCCACTAAGTGCATTGATTGCGCTCAGGGGAAGATGCACCGTTCCACCTACCCCCTCTCTGCCTCTCGAGCGACCGCCCCGCTCGACTTCGTCTTCTGTGATGTCATGGGTTCCCTCCCGACGGAGTCTGTTGGTGAGCACAATCATTATGTCTTGACACTTACAGATGATTACTCTCGCTATCGCTGGGTTTTTTGCCTTTGGTAGAAGAGTGACGTCGCTCCAATCATTCGGGACTGGCTTGTCTGTACTGAACGCGAGTGTGGTGAACCACTCCGTCGCTTATGTTCTGATCGCGGGGGTGAGTTTCTTGAGAAGACCACACTCTTCCTCGCCTCCCGTGGTGTCCGTCATAAGACGTTCGCTCCTTACACGCCGGCACAGAACGAAGTTTTTGAGCGGTGGAACCGCACCATGGCCGACGCCTTCTACACCATGTCGGTTCCATCCGACATCTTTGACAGCTTCGACATCGAGGCCATGACATACATGAGGTGGGTCTTGAACTAGATTCCCCACAGACCCACTCCCTGTTAGTCCACACCATACCAACACTTGTGTGGAGAGAAAGCCGACCCGCATCCGGCCTGCGTCTGGGGCTGCGTAGCCATTGTGTGGTCACGTGCCCCACAGCAGGATGGCAAGCTCGAGCCTCCCGACCGTCCCCACACCTTCCTTGGCGTCTTGCGTTAGTCAAAGGCATGGTGTTTCTGGGATCCCACCCGGCACTGCATCGTCGAGTCCCGAGACGCCTTCTTCTTTGAGGACCAGTTTGCCCGTGACCTTGTTTGCTCCGGCGCATTGATGTTTCTCCCATTGCTTTGGGAAGTGGTGCATCCGTCATCCATCCAGACGCGTCCGCACGTTCCATCATCTGCACTCGCGGGTCTATGTGCGCCGGTTGCCCTGTTGGTGTCCGCCAGCTCCTCAGGGCTTGGTGCCCCATCTGTGTTTGATAGCCTCTTGGAGCCGGTTGCCTCATCCGTGCCCGCCAGCCCCTTAGGGTCGGCTGCCCTGTTCGGGTCCGCCAGCCCCTCACGTCCGGCCGCCTCGTCTGTGTCTGCCAAACCCTCAGGGCCGGCCGCCCCGTCTGTGTCCGCGAGCCCCTCAAGGCTCGCTGCCCCGTTCCTGTTTGCTAGCCCCTTAGGGTCAGCTGCCCCGTTTGTGTCCACCATCCCCTCAGGGCCGGCTGCCCCGTCCATGTCTGCCAGCCCCCCAAGGCCGGCTGCCTCGTCCGTGTCCACCAGCCCCTCAGTGCTGATTGCCCCGTCCATGTCCGCCAGCCCCTCAGGACCGGCTGCCCCGTCCATGTCGGCCAGCCCCTCTGGGCTGGCTGTCCCGTCTGTATCGGTGCGCTACTCATGTGGTCCGGGCGGTAGCCTTAGACCCAGGCCAATAGTGAGCACTCAGGCTGCATCCTTACGTCCTCTCGCACCACAACCCCCTTTCATACCACGAGGCTCCTTACCTCATGTCAGACCCACTTCCATAGTTGTGAGAGGGGACCCCGCCACCAAGGCACTTGGCTTGGCCACATTGTCAGTCATCAATGACCTACATCCTGGGTCAGCTTTGGGCTATGCCTTGCTCCATCAGGAGCATCAGTATGCCGTTGCAGCCACACTGATATGGTTGCCCGGAGGGGCGCGGGATGCATACGCCCTCATTGTCCTTCCTACGGAGTGACCAGAGTACCTAGCCACCCTATGTGAGACTCGGGCATCTCTTGAGGCTGCTCACTTGGATGCTACATGCGCCGACAAGCTTGCTGCCATTCGGCAACATCACGCCCATGAGCTCGTCAACCTCCCTTCAGGTCGGCCATCGGCGCCAAGTGGGTTCTCCGATGAAAGTGGAAGCCAGACGGGTCCCTGGACAAGTACAAGGCCCATCTCACAACTAAGGGGTTCGCTCAGGTCCTTCGGATCGATTGTGATCAGATATTTTCCCCGGTCGGTTGGTTCTCCACAGTCGGCCGTTCTTCAGCTGAGTTTCCTAGCACCGGTGGGAACTGCATCAGATGGATTTAACAACGCCTTTCTCCATGGCTCACTGGATGAGGAGGAGCTCTACATGGTCTAGCCTCTAGGCTTCGACGACGGCTCTTGCAATGTCTGGAAGCCGCAGAAGGCCCTCCATGGCTTCAAGCAGTCACCGCGCTGCTGGAACCAGGAGATCAGTCGTACGCTTCTTTGCAGCATCCTCCTTAGCAGGTCTGCTGACCCCGCACTGTTCATTAGTTAGCAAGGTCAAACCCTTGTGGCTCTCTTGGTCTATGCCGACAACCTCCTCATCGCATTGCCGAATGCACCTGCCATCTTGTGGGTTAAAGACCTTCTCCATGCTGCTTACCAAATGAAGGACCTCAGGCTAGCACGAGTCTTTCTGGGCTTTGAGCTTGAGCATGATCGCTGTGTGGGCATCCGTATGTCCATCAGGCCGCCTACGTCCAGACCTTGTCCGGGCGCTTCGTTGAGGACCTGTCCCTCGTGCTGAGAGCATCCTCACCCATGTCGCAAATGGTCAGACTATGCTCAAGAGCTCTGATCAAGCCGTGGTGGGGGAGCCAGTAGACATGACCACGCATTTACGCCTCATCGGGTAATTGATGTTCCTGGCAACGACGATGCGTCCAGACATTGCGTTCGCTGTCAACCTCCTCGCACATATCTCTCAGAAGCCGCATCACCTTCACTTTGAGGCAGTGATCTGAGTACTACACTATGTCGTCTCTACCCCACAGCGAGGCCTCATGTTTTGTCGACAGCTGTCCGTTGTGGTGATGGGATACACCGACAGTGACTAGGCCGGCAGTCCAGACGGTAAGAGTCATACTGGCTGGATCTTCCTTTTTGGGGGAACGGCTGTATCCTAGCGTAACTGCAAGCAGGTTTGTATTGCGTGCAGCACTGCTGAGATTGAGTATGTGGCCCTTGGTTCAGGCGCTTGTGAGAGCGTGTGGGTGCGCCGCCTGCTGTTCAAGTTGCGTTAGTCAGTCCTGTCCATCATGTTACACTGTGACAATGAAAGTGCCATGGCCATTGCTGAAAATGACGACGTGCATCAGACTTGCACAAAGCACATCAATGTCGAGTATCACTATGTGCGTTTGCTGTTGCATGTCGGCAGCATCAACATTGTGTTGGTTGAGACGGCACGGCAGTTGGTTCACTTTTTGACCAAGGCACTGAAGCGTGACTCATTCAAGAAGGCTGAGTGCAGTCGGTGTGCGTCCTTGAAGTTCTCTCTCCCTGTCCGCTTGGTCTTTGTGCTCTCTTCCTGTCCATGTACACTGCGCCTGTGAGTCATGGGGGAGTGTTGGTTTTTGTCTCACATATCTCACTTGTACTCTGTTGTGTCCTCCCGGCTTGTGTACATCGGCGTGNCATCAACATTGTGTTGGTTGAGACGGCACGGCAGTTGGTTCACTTTTTGACCAAGGCACTGAAGCGTGACTCATTCAAGAAGGCTGAGTGCAGTCGGTGTGCGTCCTTGAAGTTCTCTCTCCCTGTCCGCTTGGTCTTTGTGCTCTCTTCCTGTCCATGTACACTGCGCCTGTGAGTCATGGGGGAGTGTTGGTTTTTGTCTCACATATCTCACTTGTACTCTGTTGTGTCCTCCCGGCTTGTGTACATCGGCGTGTAGATGACCGACGGCAAGACGCAACGCTGATTGCGTGTCCTCCGGTGGAACCGACGCACGCTGAGGCCTACACATAGTTGCTCGAGCCTCCTCCCTCCAACGTGCTCAGCTCCATCGCCAGACCTCGGCAGTCGTGCCGCCAGCAGGCACTGTCACTGCATATGTTGTTTGCACACGTCCAGAGCCGTGTTTGACTGCATTGTTGCGTTCGCAACGCTATCTCATGCATAGGGTCCATGTTTCATGATATTCTGGTACTCTTGGTACCGGGGATCAGTGTAGAATCCTCACTGCTATTCTTCTAGCTGATTCTGACTGCACGAGTGCGTTCGCAGTGTGCGCATTATGGTATGGTGCAGTTTTCAGGAAAAACGGACGACGCCCGAGTTTGGGCTGTCGGCCGTCTGGCAGGGCTCACCCAGAAAACCTTGCCTGCCAGAAAACCTTGTCTGGCAGGTCTCTTTTCTGATTGGCTTAGAAACTGAGTAACAAGCTCTACAGAGCTGGGGGTGGAGCTAGAATTTGGAGGGGTCTCCATTGTTGTTCATTCTTGTTTTTTCCTGATCAGTCACTTCCAGTTTTCAGCTGCTTTCTGGCGCTAACACTGGCGCGCGCATCTCTAAGTATCAAACCCAGAGCACTCACACTTAAGACTCTAGAGTGGCAGACTGAGGGGAGAGCAGACTAAGCAAGGAGCGTGGAAGCTGGTACGCTGCATCAACAACGCAACTACCTCAACCTGCGCTTTAGAATAGTTTCCAGCTTAGACTAGCCAGAGAAGTAATCTTCGCAACAAACACTATGGACATCGTCATGTGATTCCGGTTATTTAATGCAAAACAAGTTGTGTAAACTATTGAAATGGAAACTATCTGCATTTCTACTAGAATCTACATGAAATTTGAATATAAAACTCAATGTTTGCATGATCAACCTCTATGATTGGCTAGTATTGCTAGGAAATGCCCTTATGAACCTACATAATTGGCCAAAATCGTGGAATTCCTACCTTGCGTGGACCAAAATGAAGAAACTTTATTAGGCTGTCTGTTGTTGTGTGTGTCATACACGGCTTACGGTGACCCCTCGGCTCATGTCCATTCACATGCAGATCCCTGACATGGCTACGATAGAAGAAGACCAGCGGCCGGACGAGCGCCCAGAAGACCTTCTTTATTTGAATTTGTGATGTGGGACAACACATAGGCGTGTAGCCTATCTAGACATAGCTCTTGTTGCTGCGGTCGTTTTGGTTTAGACGACTCGTTGTTCTGACGTATCTACAGGGAGTTGTGCCCAAAACTGTGTTTTAGTCACTGTTTTGACCTGCTAGAAATTGTGCCCCGATGTGCGCCGCGTGTGTGTGTGTGCACCCACTAGGTCAGAGACACCATTTAGGTTTTCTAGGCCTCAGTTGTTAACTCTCTCTGCATATTTGCTTGCAGTCAGACGCGTTGACGCATCATGCTAGTCAGACCCTTGCAGTTGATTTCTGCCCTACTGTCTAGCACCTGCTTGCACACATTCTGTCATGGTAACAGAGCAGGGAGACTTCTCTCGCTGAACTGCGCCGCAGAGACGTAGCACCTACAGCAGCACTAAGAGTCACCATCGCCGCCGCATCCTGGGACCCGTCGCAGCCAAAGCTAGCAGTAGCGACGTGATCACACACTCGCCACTACCGTAGCACCAGGAGTTGCGGCGGTGATTGAGCGACAACAGCCGCGCCGAGCAGCAGCGGCAGCACCGGGTGGCTGCAGCAGTCGTGTCTGGTTGCCAACAAAAAAAAGGGGGGAATAGCTGGCAGCAGGAGCTTGCGGCAGCGGCTGCGAGTAGCGTGTAGCAGCCGCGGCATCAGCAGCTACGAACAACAACTGTAACGCAGTAGCAGAGCAGCAGCAGCATTGCAGCTACTACAGCGACAGCAGCACCGGCAATGGCTGTAGTAGCAACGGTCGTGGTAGAAAGAGCAGTTGCAGTGGCGGCGAGCAGCTTTAGCGCCGGCGGCGAGCAGCTGCAGCATTAGCGGCGCAAGCGGCAGCTGTAGCCACGGCAGCCGACGTAGCAGCCGCAGCAGCCACAACAGCAGTTGCTGTAGCAACCGCAACAGCACTTGCTACAGCAGCTGCTGCTGTCGACGCGAGGGACCCCGTCCAGAAAGGGGGGGGTCCCGTGGCTCGATTCTGTCTTGCCAACGGAGGGCACGACAAAGCGCTAGCCAAGTGCCTATGCAGGAGCCGTCGCGTGACGGCCAAACGCCTCGGCTCCCTGCCGGCCCCCTGCCGGCCTTCAGCCGACTCCGAGCGAGGGGGAGGAGCGAGCCACCCCCCTCTCCTTTGCACGCCTTGTGGATTGAGCCAGACAGGCAAACAAAAAAAGGGACAAGGAGAGTCCACGAGTGAGGCCCTCGAGAGAAACCCGGGTGGGGATACCCCACTAGCACCAAAGTGATCGGTGATACAAAAAAAAGGAAAAAGGGGTCGTCATGCCAAAAGAAGTCCTCGGCAGCACCGCCACCGACGCAACTACTGAGGGCAGCTCCGTCAGCGACCAACGTCGGTTGCCGTCAGCATCACCACAGCTACAGCAGCAGCAATAGCAGCAACAACCACAACAGCACCAGTAGGAGCAATAGTAGCAGCTATAGTAGCAGCAACAATGGCAGCAGCAACAGCAGGCGTAGCAGCAGCACTAGCCGCAGCGGCCTCCCAGCCCGACGACTTTGGCGTGCCAAGTGCGTGTGGTAGCAGACCTGCAGGCCGAGAGCCGCAAGGCCTTGACGAGGCAGGTCGCTGAGCTGTAAGACCTGGTCAGGGGATTACTGCCCCAGCAACAGCATCTGTCCGCAGACCAGAGCAAGGACCAATGCTGAGGAAGTAGTCAAGACCCTTTCCGACTCTGGAGATGAGGGTGAGGAGGAGGAGCTGCGAGCACGCCTCCTCCGCCTGGAGGCACGCCGCAAGGCACGTGAGGCAAATGCCGCCCTCGAGGGCACAAGCTCCAATGCCAATCCCGGCCTGAGCTCATCTCGTTGCCCTCTCAGCTTTGAGGAGCTGATTATGCGGGCCCGCCTGGGAAAGTGGGTTGCCTCCTCTGCGCCCGGTCCCGCAGTGGCTCCGGCCGTTGCTCTGCCGACGGTCAAGCCACCCAAGTGGTTTGAGTCGGACCCGCCCGTCTTCCGGACTGGGAAGGACTACAAGTCCTAGGAGCCACGATTTTGCATGTGGGCCATGAGCAAGGGGATCCTCTCCTACTACCTCACCCCATACCAGACGTCTTATCCCGCCCAGATGGCGGTCCGCGCCGCCTCCGGCCTGATTAAGGCCACCCCGGACTTCACCAAGGACTTCAATCGTTTCCTTTGGCGACCCATTGACCGGCTCGAGAGCTGACCCTTGCGCGGCGTGGGCACTGGTTTTCAACCTTTTCAAGGGCGCCATCTTGACCTTGACATCTCAGCGCCTCGCTGACTTCAACTCCCTCTGCCAGACTGCTCAGGAGTTCACAGCTGACTATTGGCACAGGCTGATCCAGCTGCACGGCCATGTTGCCTTCTCCAAGTCGAAGTCGATGTTAAGTCGGCATGTCGAAAGTCGAAAGTCGTTGACTCCTGGTTTAAGTCGCCAAGTCGGTTTTGCAATCCAAGTCGTTTTCCTCATTTTTCCACAGCAAGAGTCCTCATTGCATTTACAAACAGATATTACATGTCTAACACATGTCAAGTTGGTTTGCTCAGTTTCACCAAGTTGTCCCAAAACCATGACACTTCTGCCTATTGTGTGAACATCAACTTGCAATGCGCTGTGTAAACCTAGGTTGGCTGGCATTGATGCACATTATCAAAGTATGTCATGTTCCATTAAGTCTAAAACACTTTGCTTTTCTTTGCAACAGAATGATTAATGCTATGCAAAGCTGAACAAGGAGAAAGCGATAGTTCAATGAGCAACACTGAACACATGAA
>SZWC01008721.1:79141-93945 GCA_023375785.1 Penium margaritaceum
CCATTCCTGGACGCATGACCGTCGCCCGCAATATCCGCGTCGGTGCTAAGGCATTCCGTCAGCGCATCAAGACGCAGCTGGCAGCAGTGAAGTCAGCCATATCATTCACGAACGACGGCTGGAAGGCATGCAACAACGTGAAGTACCTCGGAGTGACGGCACATTGGATCGACACCGACTACAACGTGCGCGCCATCGCCCTCGCCTTCCCGGCCATCAAGGGTGGGGCAACAGCCGACAACCTCTTCCACCTGCTGAAAGCAGCACTGCAGCAGTGGGAGCTGTGGGACAGAGTGTTCTGTCTCACCATGGACAACGAGAGCACCAATGACTCCCTCGTTGACAACCACATGGTCCCCAACAATGACTCCTTCGACAAATCCGGGCACATCAGGTGCCTCGGCCATGTGATGAACCTTGCTGTGGGCGACTTGTTGAAGCAGCCACGCGTGATGGCCATCATCCAGCAGGTCCGGGCCATCGCGGTGTTCGTGACACGGACGCCAACGCGTGAAGAGTCGTTGCAGCAAGCCGTTGAAGCAGCGGGACTGACGTACAAGTCCCTCCACCTGGACACCGAGACCAGGTGGAACAACGCCTTGGACATGTGTGAGCGCGTCATTGCTGTGCGTTCTGTGCTTGAAGAGTGGCTGGATCTGTATGGCAGGGATGGCGCGCACCTCAAACCTACCTTTGAGGATTGGGAACTCATCGCGCTCGTTACTGTCATCGTGAAGCCCTACAAGGGCTTCACGAATGACATTTCTGGGTCGTCCTATCCCACCCTCTCCCTTGTCATTCCCTTCTACTCTTCCCTCCTCGACAAGATGCAGAGCTGGGTGGTGAAAGCCGTGGCAGCANAGCAAGCGCCGAGGACAGGCTGGCCGTCTGGACTGCAAGGAACAGCTGCTGGTCGAGCTGAAGGAGGGCATGACGTCCAGCATCGCCAAGCTGGACAAGTACGCCAAGTTGTGCACTGACCGCCACGTGTTGGCAACCGCCCTCGACCCTCGGTTCTGCCTGCGTTTCTACGCAAACGTGCATCCCAAGGTCGGCATCGCCAGCCCAGCAGAGCTACAAGTGAAGGTGGTGGAGTTGCTGAGGCCGTACTACTTGCGGGTGGAGCTGTGCAAAGCTGCAGAGGAGGCTGCCGCAGCCGTGGCTGCGGCAGGCAGCGCCAGCGGTCTTCAGCAGCTCCAGCTTCAGAACCCCGGAGACTCTGCGGCTGCTGCATCTACAACTACAGCAACAGCAGCATCAGGTAAAGCACAATCCTGTCTAGTCATGTTTTAGACAACGGTTCTGTTTGTGCCAGAGAATAACCTATGTTCTGTTTTTANCACCAGGCACAGCCAGCACCCCGCAGCCACGTCGCAGCGCAAGGATCCAGTCTGAGCCGGACGTCATGGAGGCCGCACTGGAAGATGCAGGTGCCGACATGTTCGCGGAGCCGAGCATAGTAACCACCGCACAGGCTGCACCCTCCAGTTTGGAGGTGGAGGTGGACACCTGGGCAAAGGACGAGAAGAAACCCCGCAAGTGCAAGATTCTCATGTACTTGCGCAAGTACGAGAAGAAATACCCGACATTCCACCTCGCAGCACTGGACCTCCTAGCAGTTCCAGCCACGAGCACGCCCTCTGAACGGCTTTTTTCTCTGGGCCGCCACATCATCACTGAATTCAGGCAGTCTCTGGTAGACCTCACAGTTGAGAACCTCATGCTGCTGAAGTCCTGGATCAACGATCCAACCCTGGTGAACTTCCCCGTAGCACCTAGCGGAGAGGTAGCACCAGAGTTGGTAGCGGAGGAGGCATGGGTGAACGCACGTCGTCGTGGTGATCTAGCTCTTGAGGAAGAGCTGGAAGAAGAGGGTGAAGATGAGGGTGCAGATGGGGGGGAAGGTGAGGTTGCAAGATAGTGGGGGTGTGGGGGGGACCTGAACATGTATAGAGTTGGACTCGGCATTACTGCCACGATGACATGTTGCAGACAGTTCTCTGTTTAGTACCTAGTGCTTGTGCATCATTGAGATGTTTTTTCCATGCTTGTGTGTGTGAATGTGTTCTATGAAAACGTTTGTGTGAATGTACAACATGAGGGAAGAAGTTAAGTGTTACCACGTAGAAGACTGATTAAAAGAAAAAGTGAGACTCATGGTTGGTGAAAACCAACCCATGCATAATACATGAATCCCCAGATCCGGATCCAGGATCCGTGATTACAGGGATCCGTGAATCCAAGGATCCGTTACCCCGGTTCCGGATCCAGGTACAGGACCCATCGCACGGATCCGGATCCATCTGAATCTCCGCGGATAGGAACTGTGTGCAGCCTTAGCTGGCAGCCTCGAGTACCACTGCATGTTGCATGATTGGTCTATGTGCTGGCCGCCAGCACATAGACCAATCGGATGTGGAGACGCCAGCGGGTGGTATGTTGCCACCTGCATGGGCAATCCTCCTTTCGGCGCCGCACACTGAGAAAGGCCCGATGTTTTTGTCGAGTGTGGGCTTGATAGGGACCCGAACTTGGTCCTCGTCTCGGGTTTTTTTTTTTGGAATTTTCTGGTGCGCGCACAGTGCCACGTCGAGTCGATTTCCACGTCGATGTGGTTCGCCTTGGCGACTCCGACTTGACCCCGGCAAGTTGGAAGTCGAAGTCAACACCGCTGCACGGGGAGTTGGGAGACGATGCCCCTGTGCATTACCCCGCCCTCCAGATCATCCTCTATGGCATCCACCCCGACTACGCGCGTGTCTTTAGCAACTTCGATCAGACCCTACTGCGAGACATGGGGAGCAACAGGACTCTGCTTTGCTCAGCAACCCTCCACTTCTTGGAGGTTGCCGGCATGAGCCGAATCGTGCTTGCTGCTGTACGGCTTCATCTGCAATTGCCGTCGCGTCCTCTTCCTCGCTGCCTACACCGACAGCGGCACCAGCTCAGGGGAAGAAGGGCCACAGATCATCAGCCGGTGGCTCCAGCGGTGGGACCAGCAGCGGCAGAGGTAGCGTTAGCCGCAGCAGTAGTGGCAGCAACAGCAACAACAACAGCGGCGACAGCAGTGGCGGTAGCAGCAGCGGTGGCAGCAGCGGCTCCGGGAGCACGACGGTCCACCGGCTCGTGTGCTTCAACTGCAGGGGTGACCATAGCTATCCTGTCTGCACTCGCCTTATAGGCCACCCATTGGACTTGGCAAAGATCACGCGCGAGCTGCAGCACGCACACGAGGCGCGCGTGCGCGAGAAGTCCATCGCGACCGCCCGCTTGGCTGCCACTACTACAGCCATCCCAGAGCAGCCCGCCGCCATAGCAATCTCCTCAGCCGACCCTCGTGACCAGGCACTTGCCGACCGGGATAAGACAATCGCTGAGTTGCACCAGCTTCTCGCCTTGCGCTCATCTTAGGGAGGTGCGAGTGATTTGACTGAGCCGGAAGGTTCTACAACCTATGGACTGTCTGTCTCATTGCGTGATGATGCCTGTGGTAGTTCCCATGTCCAGTCATGTGCGCATGACGGATCTGATGATGTTTCTTGGATGCACACATCTCATGTGCACTTCGCAGCTCGCCTTGCCGTGTCACCCGCCGAGCGCCCCGCTGCCGCGCCCAATTCAGTCGTTGAGTGCCACGTTGCCCCTTGTACGCGTGTCACGGATGCCACCTAGGTCGTAGACTCTGGTTCCACCAATCACATGACGTGTCGTTGTGACGCCTTTGTCGTCATGCATCCCGTTGGTGCTGTTCGCTATGTCCGCACTGCACCTGGCCATGAGGTCCCCGTGCAAGGTGTTGGGGTTATGCAGTTCACCGGGCCAGCTGGTCCCGTATACATGTCCGACGTCCTCTTTGTCCCTGATCTGGAACTCAGGCTATTGTCTGTCCATGCTTGCACCAAGATAGGCCTGGGTGTCACGGCTACCGATGCTCGCATCTTTGTGTGCGACACCCAGGAGACCGTCCTCTATGGGATGGTCGTCGCTGATCTCTATCACATCTCTTGGTCCTCCGTTAGTGCCCCTCCCTGCCCCCTTCTCCCACTACTCGTGTCTTCATTGCTGGGAATTTGTCCCCTAAGCACCACTGTCTCGTGCATCGACGTCTCTGTCATGTGCACCTAGGGACTGTCAACAGGCTGATCCGCACTCAATCCGCTCTTGGTCTTGATGCGGCGTCCTTTGAGGCGCCGCCCACGAAAGACTGCTTGTCATGTGCTGAAGGCAAAATGCACCTGGTCCACCTACCGTGGGTCTGTCTCCAAGGCTCGTCGGCCCTTGGAGCTTGTCCACTCCGACCTCATGGGTCTGCTCCCTGTCAAGTTTCAGGAGGACCGCGGCCGCTACGTCCTGACGTTGACTGATGAATTCACGCACATGTGTTGGGTCTACAGTCTACGTCAGAAGAGCGACGCTGCTATTGCTGTCCGCCTTTGGCTGGTCATGGCTGAACGTCAATCCCACCGCTCGCTTCAGACCTTTCGCTCTGACCACGGAGGCGAGTACCTCGGAGACATGGCGCGCTCCTTCACTGAGCTTTGTGTCTTTCACAACCTTTTCGCTCCCGCCACCTCCCAGCAGAACGGTGTCTCAGAGGGCTAGAACCGCACCATGGAGGACGCGATCCGCGCCATGCAGGCCAACAGCGCCATAACTGAGGCCTTCACCTTCGAGGTCATGGAGCACATGACCTGGGTCTGGAACCGCATTCCACTCGGCCCCCTCCCAGGTCACCGCATGCCCTACGAGCTGTGGTACGGCCGCCGTGCCGATCTGCGCCTGGCCCGTGTCTGGGGCTCTTTTGCATGTGTCTGGTTCACATCGGAGCAGCAAGGGAGCAAGCTTTCTTCGCCGGGTCGCATCTGTGCCTTTGTCGGCGTAGCCCCGCACTCGAAGGCCTGGCGGTTTTGGGATCCTGACAGATGTCGCATCGTGGAGTCACATGATGCTCTCTCCTTTGAGCACCTTGCGTTTCGCGACCTTGCTCGCATCCACGCTCTTCGCGCTGCCCATGCCCCTGGGTGTTCCGGTCCACGTCATGTGGGGGAGGTGCCTATCACGGTTGGCTCAGTGCCCCCGGCAAGTGTGGTCACTCTGTTGCCGACATCCCAGGGGCTGTCCCCAAAGGCTGCCCCCGTCGGCACCTCCAGCCCCGTCCCATCTGCGGCTCGCTCTCCCGTCCCTGACTTAGCGCTCTCACCCGTGTCCGATTCTGCGTCTGAGTCCGCATTTGCGTCGGAGGCCGTACCCAATCCTTAGTCCATGTGAACGTCTAAGGCCCTGCCTGATCTTGCGTTCACGTCCGTGTCTGGTTCTGAGCCATCCCCGCCTCCGGCCACTCACGCGCCCGCATCTGTAGTGGATCTGTACCCGGCCACTGAGGCGCCATCCTCTACTGACGCGCCTGTAGTGCAGTCCAATTCTGCATCGGAGTCGACAACGGCACCTGCTCCTGCCCTGTCCGACCCCTACACATGGGCACCCGGTGGACGCCTCCGCCCTCGCCCCAAGCGCAGCGTCGCCAACGGTCACCCTGGCACGAAGGGCCTCATCCTTTATGCTCGTGGCCTCACGGAGGTTCACCCTGGCTGTGCCACTGGCATGGCATTACTTTCTCATGAGCACGGTCTCACTCGTGACGCCGATGAGTCCATGGTGACGGTCGACCCTCCCTCTGCGGCGTGCGCCCTGGACACACGTAGTGCACCACCGTTGTCTCCCGATCCCACCAGTCTTCCTAAGGCCTTGTCAGCCATCAACGCTGAGAAGTGGTGAGCTGCCTGCCAGGCTAGGCTCGATGCCATGAGAGAGCACGGCGTCTTTGAGTTGGTGGACTTGCAGGAGAACCGCAAGGCCATCAAGGCCAAGTGGGTTCTACGCAAGAAGCTCAAACCAGACAACACTGTGGAGCGCTACAAAGCCTGCCTGACAGCAAAAGACTTCTCCCAGGTCCCTGGTGTGGACTACACCGATTCCTCTTCCCCTATTGGCAGGATGACGACCACCCACACGCTGTTGAGCCACGTGGCACAGCACAACTGGGAGCTCCATCAGATGGATGTCAACAACGCATTTGTGAACGGGGACCTTGAGGAAGAGATTTACATGGTCCAGCCACCGGGCTTTGAGGATGGCACCGGTCGTGTGTACCGGCTGCGGAAGACCTTGTACGGCCTTGGGCAGTCACCTTGTTAATGGAATCAGGAGATCACCATCACGTCAGACGCGCTGGGTACGTTCAGAGTGATGCTAACCCATCCCTGTTCATCTCACAGTCCCCAGTACCGCTCGCTGCCATCCTCGTCTACGTGGACGATCTTCTGATTGCCTCGCCCGACCTGGGAGCATTGAACGCTGCCAAGGCCGTTCTCTCCTCAGCCTACAAGATGAAAGACCTTGGAGAGGCCTCTGTCTTTCTGGGGATGGAGATCGTACGCGACCGTCTCCGCCGCACACTCCGCGTCCATCAGGACGCGGGGGACGTGGGCTACGGAGAGGTTGTGGGGGAGCGCTTTGCTGGTCTCCTCGCTGCCATCCGCACGACCTACACGCCCACGACCCGTGAAGGGCGGGCTGCCTTGATCCTTGATGATCCAGCCGACCTGGGGGAGCCAGTCAACGTGACCTTGTACCTGCGAGTCATCGGCTCGCTCATGTACCTGGCCACCACGACACTGTCCGACATTGCCTTCACTGTCAACCAGCTCGCCCAGCTCTTGCAGGCTCCACGCCAGCAAAGACTGGAGGCAACAGTCCGGTGTTTATGCTACATCCTGTCCACCACACGCTTCGGCATGTGCTTCCGCGAGCAAGTGTCCATTGTACTCGATGGGTACACAGACAGTGACTGGGCGTGGAGTCCAGTTGCAAGAGCCGCACTGGCTACATCTTTCTCATTCGAGGCACCGCGCTTTCCTGGCATAGTGTTGGTTTCTTGTGCTCATTATGCTCTGTTGTGTCCTCCCAGCTTGTGTACATCGGCGTGCATATGACTGACGGCGAGACTCGACGCCGATGGAGTGTCGTCCGGTGGAGCCGACGCACGCTGAGGTCGTCTCGCGGTTCGCTGGAGCCTCCTCTCTCCGGCAACGTGTTCAGTTCCATCGGCAGGCCTCCTCGGCGGTCGCACCGCCGGCAGTCATTGCCGCCGCAGTCACTGTCTGCATGCGCCCAGCGCGTACTGTCGTGTCGCGTCGTCATGCACTGCCTAGGGTCCCAGTTGCATGTTGCATGGCCCTGTTTGGCAGCAAAAACCATCGTGGGCACTGTCTGGGTTTAGGCTGCCATAACTCCTCTCTACTATTTTTCTAGCAGATTCTGACCGCACGGCTGCGTTCGCAGTGTCGATATTATGGTATGGTCCAGTTTTCAGGCAAAACGGACGACGCCCGGGTTTTGGGCTGTCGGCTGCCTGGCAGGCCTCACCGAGAAAACCTGCCAGCCTGAACTGAGCTATTTTCTGATTGGCTGATGAACTNCAGTCACTGTCTGCATGCGCCCAGCGCGTACTGTCGTGTCGCGTCGTCATGCACTGCCTAGGGTCCCAGTTGCATGTTGCATGGCCCTGTTTGGCAGCAAAAACCATCGTGGGCACTGTCTGGGTTTAGGCTGCCATAACTCCTCTCTACTATTTTTCTAGCAGATTCTGACCGCACGGCTGCGTTCGCAGTGTCGATATTATGGTATGGTCCAGTTTTCAGGCAAAACGGACGACGCCCGGGTTTTGGGCTGTCGGCTGCCTGGCAGGCCTCACCGAGAAAACCTGCCAGCCTGAACTGAGCTATTTTCTGATTGGCTGATGAACTCAGTAACAAGCTCTACAGAGCTGGGGGGGGCTAGAACTTGGAGGGGTCCCCCATTGCTGTTCATTCTTCATTCCTAATCAGTCATTGTCAGTTTTCAGCTGCTTTCTGGCGCTACCTCTGGCGCGCGCGTTTTTGAGCAACAAAACCCAGAGCTTCCAGACTTAGACTCTAGAGCAGCAGACTGAGGGGGCAGCTGACTTAAGCAACGAGCGTGGAAGCCCGCACGCTGCATCAACAACGCTGATGCCCCAACCTGCTACATAGTTTCCATTTTGGTATCAGAGCCAGAGCGTAGCAGCAGCAGCAGAAGACTAGCAAACAGGTGCCAGACAACGCCGGCGGACCTCCCATACGCGCCAGTGCAGGGGAAATGCTGCCGGATTTTTTATGACAGCATTGACCCTCCTGGTGGCGGCGTCAGAATTTTTCCCACGGCTACTGGGCCAGGGGAAATGCTGCCGAAATTTTTTGGCAGCACTGACCCCCACGCGTGACGCGAGGAGGTGAGCGGCAGGCGGCGTCTGACGTCTGTGGGCGACGACGCATGCGGCAACGTCACCCAGGTGCAGTGACTGGCACCACCAGCAGCAGCAGGCAGAAGCAGCAGCTCGCAGCAGCCCGCAGCAGCAGCAGCTCGCAGCAGCAGCAGCAGCAGCCCGCAGCAGCAGCAGCTCGCAGCAGCAGCAGCAGCAGCCCGCAGCAGCAGCAGCTCGCAGCAACAACAGCAGTAGCGTGCAGCAGCAGCAGCGGCGTGCAACAGCAGCAGCAGCAGCCCGAAGCAGCAGCCGGCTGCAGCAGCTCGTAGCAGCACCAGGCAGCAGCCGCAGCATGCAGCAGCTGTAGCAGCGTGCAGCAGCAGCAGCGGGCTGCAGCAGCTGCTGCAGCGAGCTACAGCAGCCGACAGCTACAGCAGCAACAGCAGCAGCAGCGAGCAGCAGCTGCCAGCCGCGGCTGCTGCTGCCCGCTACTCGCAGCGAGCAGCAGCTCGCTGCTGCTGGGCGAGCAGCAGCCTGCTGCTCGCAGCAGACAGCGGGCTGCTGCCCGCTGTGACAAGAAAAACAAAACAAAAAAAAGACAACGAGAAAAAATTCCCCCACCCCCGCAGCTCGCTACAGCAGCCAGCAGCTGCAACGAGTAGCTGCTGCAGCACGTAGCAGCTGTAGCAGCACTCAGCTGCAGCTGCGAGCTACAGCAGCTCACTGCTGCAGCAGCAGCAGCCACAGCAACTGCTGCAGCTCGCAGCACGAGCAGCAGCAGCTGCAGCACTCGCAATAGCAGCAGCAGCAGCAAACAGCTACAGCAGCAGCAGCAGCAGCAGCACCAGCAGCAATAGCAGCAGCTGCAGCAACAGTAGCAGCAGCAGTAGCAGCAGCATCAGCAGCAGTAGCAGCAGCATCAGCAGCAGCAGCAACAGCAGCAGCAGCAGCTGCAGCAGCAGCAGCGGCGGTCCCAAAATTTGCCGCTGCTGACGTCAGCACCCCTCTGCCGACGTCACTGCTGACGTCACTGCTGACTTCATCAACACCAAAAAAAAAGGGGGAGGGTGAAAGGGGAAAGGGGGAAGGCCATAGGAGTGGGTAAACTTCCCACTCCCTCAACTTCTTGTTGAAGCAGCAACACAAAGAAAAGAAAAAAAAACCAGACACCAAGCCATGGCTGGTAGTCCAGGCGAATGGGGGGTCCTCCTCTGATGGGGGGACCCCCACCCCTCCTTTCTTGTAGCAATTGCTGCAGCAATATCAGCAGCAGCAGCACCCGCCGCTGTTGCAGCAGCAGCAGCCGCCGCCGCCGCAGGACCAGCAGCTGCCGCCGCCGCCGCCGCCATTGCTGCAGCAGCCGCCGCCAATGCAGCAGCAGCAGCCACCGCCTCTACAACAGCAGCCGCCGCCGCTACAGCAGCAGCCGCCGCCCATGCAGAAGCAGCCACCGCCGCTGCAGCAACAGCAGCCGCCACCTCTGTAGCAGCAGCCGCCACCGCCGCTGCAGCAGCAGCCATCGCCCATACTGCAGCAGCCACCGCCGCTGCAGTAGCAGCAGCCGCCCCCTCTATAGCAGCAGCCGCCACCGCTGCAGCAGCAGCAACCGCCGCCCATACAGCAGCAGCAGCAGCCGCCGCCCTTACAGCAGCAGCAACAGCAGCAGCCCACTAGTAACGTTGGCGGCACCCCTAACCCACTTATTGCTCTTCAGCAACAACTCGTCGCCTTGACACAGCAGCTTGCGGCGCTACAGCCAGTCGCCTCCCAAACCGCCACCAGCGAACTGCCGTCGTTCGTCCCTCTAGGGCACGCTAGCCCCGCGGTGTCAGGCGCCACATACTACATAGCACAACAGCAGACTCAGCGCCAACGGCAGACAGTGACCTCCGTCCTTGGCCCCACTATGGGTGCCGGCCGTAGGCAGAAAGACTTTGAGACGCCGCCACCGCCGCTTCAGGCCGGCGAGCAGTTCCGGAGCTGGGAGCTCAGCTTCCGGATCTGGGCGCAGGGGGAGGGTCTGTGGGCCTACTACACCCTCCCTTACGACTCCACCCAGGCCGACCAGCTATATGACGCTGGTCACGCCGTCCGCGCCCTTGTACCCGTCGCCCCTCCAACTTCCCGCCTTGCCCTAGAGCCCTTCCTCGGCGACTTCACCGCTGGCGCCATCCCAGACCCGGTAGCCGCCTGGCACGTCCTCACCAGACCCCATCGCCTGTCCAGCGACGCTGAGATCAGCCGCCTGCTCCGAGAGTTCAACTCCCTTCACATGGGGGAGGCCGAGACGGTCACTGCCTACTGACAGCAAGCGGAGGACATTCTTCGTCGACTCGGCAAGTCGGCTCCACCCCCACTGTCCGCGCTCCTCACCATCAAGCGCGGCGCCACCAGCGCATACGCTGACGTCTTCGTCCACTATCCTCAGGACGTCCTCACCACCATTGAGGTACAGGGCACTCTCATGCCTTGGGCATACGAGCTCTTCCTCCGCATTGAGGAAGCTCGCCAGGAGTCCCAGCTCCATTGCACGGAGGCCCTTGCATCCCCTACCGTCGCCACCCCTGCCGTTGCCTCCGTGGTTGTTGCCTCCCCCGTCGCAGCTACCTCATCACCCTCAGGGAAGAAGAAGAAAAGCCGGAACAAGAAGGGCAAAGGTCCATCGCAACAGCAGTAGCAGCAGTCATCGACCGGTACCAGCGGTAGTGGCTCGGTCTGCCACAACTGTGGCCAGCCTGGGCACGGCTGGTACACGTGCCCTCTCCCGACGGACGAGGCCCGCGTCATCGCCACCATGCGACGCCAGCGGGAGCGCCGCCTCGCCTCTGCCGCCGTCGCTGCTGCTGGTCCTACCACTTCGACCTCGTCTAGCACTGCTCCCACTCCGACGACTCCGCCTGTCCTGCAGCCACCCGCGTCGCAACAGTACTACCCGTAGCAGACGGCCCAGTAGTACTACCCTCAGCCGTCGGCACCTCCGCTGCCCTCGTCGGCCCCTTCACCCTACTACCCGGGCTCCGGCGCCGTCACTCCGCATTCTGTCTGCACTCCTAGGCCGTCATCCCGAGAGCGTCAGCTGGAGCAGTTCATTGCGCTCCAGCTTGGCCTTCCTCGCCCTCCTCCCCAGGGAAGTGCGAGTTGCGTCACCTCCTGCCCTCCCGCCCATCCCTGCATGACTGATATTGAGCTACGGTCGTGTCCAGTCTCCACGTCTGTCTCGTCATCTCCCGTGATCTCCTCCACCCCACTCCTTGACGACATTGCATGGCTTGACGACTGGCAGTCTCGTTTCGTGCCTTCGTCCACCGTGTCTGCGTCCCTCGCGTGTTGCCATGTGACCGTGACTGATCTGGCGACCCCTGTCCAGGACCCTGCTGAGATCTGGATCATCGACTCCGGGGCCACGCATCACATGACGGCATCTCACGAGGCCTTCAGTATGCTCGGTCCCGTCGGCGATGTCTCCGGTGTTCGGACGGGCTCCGGACAGGTGTTGCCGGTCCGTGGAGTAGGCGTTGTTCGTTTCCGTGGTCCGGCCGGTGACGTCTTTTTTACCGATGTTCTCTTCGTCCCTGGTCTCGAGCTCAGCCTCCTGTCCGTGACTGCTCTTGACTGAATGAGCATGGACGTTGTGCACTCACGTGGTGTTGGCATTGTGTCGTTGCGTCCGTCGGGTCTTGTCGTAGTGCACGCCACCGCCTGTGGCAACTTGTGGCACGTTCCCCGCCTCGCTTCTTCCCCTCCCGTCTCCTCCCCGTCGGCTGCGACCGGTCATGTGTTCGTCACCAGCACGCTTTCTCCTCAGCACACCCGCCTCTTGCACCGCCGCCTTTGCCACGTCCACTCTGCCGCAGTGGAGAGCATGCTCCGCAACCAACCGGCCAAGGGCCTTGATCCGGAGACCTTCCCTCTCCCATGCCCCACTGAGTGCATTGACTGCGCNGCATGAGCATGGACGTTGTGCACTCACGTGGTGTCGGCACTGTGTCGTTGCGTCCGTCGGGTCTTGTCGTACTGCACGCCACCGCCTGTGGCAACTTGTGGCACGTTCCCCGCCTCGCTTCTTCCCCTCCCGTCTCCTCCCCGTCGGCTGCGACCGGTCATGTGTTCGTCACCAGCACGCTTTCTCCTCAGCACACCCGCCTCTTGCACCGCCGCCTTTGCCACGTCCACTCTGCCGCAGTGGAGAGCATGCTCCGCAACCAACCGGCCAAGGGCCTTGATCCGGAGACCTTCCCGCTCCCATGCCCCACTGAGTGCATTGACTGCGCTCAGGGCAAGATGCACCGGTCCACGTACCCCCTCTCTTCCTCACGGGCGTCCGCCCCCCTTGACCTTGTCCACTCGGACGTCATGGGCCCTCTCCCCTCTGAGTCCGTCGGCGAGCATGGCCGCTATGTCCTCACTCTGACGGACGACTACTCCCGCTACCGTTGGGTCTTCTGCCTTCGGCAGAAAAGCGATGTCGCCCGGACCATTCAGGACTGGCTTGTCCTCACGGAGCGCGAGTGTGGCCGCCCCCTGCCTCGCTTTCGCTCCGATCGCGGTGGCGTGTACCTGGGTGAGGCCACGTCCTTTCTCGCCTCCCGAGGTATCCGCCATGAGACGGTTGCGCCCTACACACCCGCGCAGAACGGCGTCTCCGAGCGGTGGAACCGCACCATGGCCGACGCCGTCCGCACCATGCGGGTTCAGTCAGGTCTCTCCGATGGTTTCTACTTTGAAGCCATGGCCTACATGACCTGGGTCTGGAACAGGGTTCCTCACGGTCCCCTTCCCCGCCAGTCCACGCCCTATCAGCACTGGTGCGGTCGGCGCGCTGACCTCCGCCCGGCTCGCGTCTGGGGTTGCGTAGCCGTTGTGTGGCTGCCCGCTCCACAGTAGGGTAGCAAGCTTGCCCCCCGCGGATGCCCCTGCACCTTTCTCTGTGTGTCTCGTCAGTCCAAGGTCTGGCACTTCTGGGACCCGTCCCGACGCTGCATCGTCGAGTCCCGTGATGCCCTTTTTTTCGAAGACCTGTTTCCCCGCGACCTCATCCGCTCCTGCTCGTCTATGTCCCTCCCGTCGCGTGGGGGAGTGGTGAGTCCGTCCTCCGTCTTGTCGCTTCCAGGTGACACATCACCCCGTCCCTCTGAGCCGGTAGCCCCGGTCGCGGCCGCTGGCCCCTCCGAGCCAGCTGACCCAGTCGTGTCTACTGTCCCCTCCGGGCCAGCAGCCCCAGTCGCGTCCGCTGGCCCATCCGGGCCGGCAGCCCCAGTCGCATCCGCTGATCCCTCCGGGCCGGCAGCCCCGGTGGCGTCCGCTGGCCCATCCGGGCCGGCAGCCCCAGTCGCGTCTGCCGGCTCTTCCGGGCCGGCAACCCCAGTTGCATCTACTGGCCCCTCTGGGCCGGCAGCCCCAGTCGCATCCGCTGGTCCCTCCGGGCCGGTAGCCCCAGTCGCGCCCGCTGGTCCCTCCGGGCCGGTAGTCCCAGCTGCCTCCGATGGCCCCCCCAGGCCGACGTCTCCAGTCACGTCCGCTGGCCCCTCCGGGCCAGCAGCCCCAGACGCGTCCACTCGCCCCTCTGGGCCGGCAGCCCCAGCTACGCGCGCGGGCTCCCCTGGCCCAGCAGCGCCTGTTGCGTCTACTGGCTCCTCCGGACCAGCAGCACCGTCCACCTCCGTCGGCCCGTCGGACTCAGCACCATCCTCTGCCCGACCGCGCTACACACGTGGCCCAGGCGGCAGCCTCCGACCTCGACCAACTGTGAGCGCGTAGACTGTCGCTCCCCGTTCCATTGCGCCTCGACCCCCTGTGGCTCAACGTGTCTCCTCCACTCCCACGGTCGTGAGTGGGGACCCTGGCACAAAGGCCTCGGCCTGACCACTTCTGCCATTATCGCAGACCTTCACCCGGGCTCTGCATTGGGGTACGCCATGCTTCTTCACGAGCATCGGCATGCTATCGTGGCCGCACTCGCACGCATCCCACCTGGGGCTCGCGATGCACTTGCCCTCTCAGTCCGGTCCACAACGCGCCCAGAGGACCCTTCCACCCTACGCGAGGCTTGAGCCTCCCCTGAGGCCGCACATTGGGATGCTGCCTGTGCCGAGGAGCTCGCCGCTATCCGACAGCACCACCTGTATGACCTCGGCGACCTCCCTCCAGGTCGGAAGGCCATCGGTGCCAAGTGGGTCTTTCGGCGTAAGTGGAAGCCTGACGGATCCTTGGACAAGTACAAGGCCCGTCTCACAGCAAAGGGGTTTGCTCAGGTCCCTGGGATCGACTACGACCAGATCTTCGCCCCAGTTGGCCGGTTCTCCACTAGCCGGGCGTTGTTCAGCTTAGTTGCCTAGCACGGGTGGGAGCTGCATCAGATGGACGTGAGCAACGCATTCCTCCATGGCTCACTGGAGGGTGAGGAGCTCTACATGACTCAGCCCCCAGGCTTCGACGATGGCACTGGGAGAGTTTGGCGGCTGCGAAAGGCCCTCTATGGTCTGAAGCAGTCGCCTCGGTGCTGGAACCAGGAGATCAGCAGTAC
>SZWC01008722.1:7814-26951 GCA_023375785.1 Penium margaritaceum
CCATCACGAGCCAGAGCCAAACCGCAAGAGCGGCGTCGCTCTTCTCACACAGACTGTAGACCCACCGCATCCGGGTGAAGTCATCAGTCAGCGTCAGAACATACCGGCCCCTCTCGGACAGCGACTCGACCGGGAGAGGACCGAGCAGGTCCGAGTGGACCAACTCGAGGGGCCTCAACACTCGGGAACGCTAATCAAGGTAAGTGCACTGGTGCATCTTTCCCTGAGCGCAAAAATGATAGTCGGTCTTGGGTGGCTTCTCGAAAGAAGCCACGTCAAGATCAAGAGCGGGCTGTGTCCAGATGAGCTTCGATACAGTGTCGGAGCCCACGTGGCACAGATGTTGGTGAAGCAACCGCTGGTGTTCCGGGGATAGAACACTAGTGACAAAAACGCGACCAGAGGAGGAGGGAGAGCAAGGGGAGGAGGGCCGAGCAATGCGGTACAAATCATCTACGACAAAAGCACGCAGGACAATGCTACGGGTGTCAAGAGCAGTCACAGTTGCTGAATCAGCGGTATGCTCAACGGAGAGACCCATCAGAGTGCAGGCACGCACAGATAGCAAACTGAGCTCAAGATCAGGCACAAACACCACGTCAGAGAGGTACAAGGGGCCAGACGGACCATCAAAGCATACAACCCCAACGCCGTGGACGGGTAAGGACTGACCAGAGCCTATACGAACAGAACGGACAGTCGTGACAGGACCAAGTACCACGAAGTCACTATGACGACACGTCATGTGGTGGGTGGCACCGGAATCCATGATCCAAGTGCCACCGGAGTCACNAGGAACAGCTGCAGTCGTGGTCGCCGCGCGTCCAGAGGAGTGTGCTGGCGACGTGCCGGACGCGGTGCGAGCAGCATGGGCAGCCTGAAGTCCACGAGTGATGTGCTCCCAATCAAGCGGCTGCTGGCACTCGGTGTAGCGATGGGCACCTCCACAGTTGTAGCAGTGCACGGAACGGCCACTGCTACCACCGGATGACGGCTGCTACTGAGCCGATCCGCACTTCCTATTCTTCTTCTTCCCCTGGACAGCTGCTGCAAATCCTGTGTCTGCGTGGGTGTAGACGGGGTCGAAGAGGAGGAAGATGAGGTCGTGATGGAGGTAGATAAGGGTGACTGCAGGATGGAAGATGATGGTGATGCGAGGACTGCTGTAGCAAGGGAAGTCTCCTGATGTGCCACAGCTGCCTCGCGGGCCGATGTCACCTGGAGGAACAGCTGATGTGCCCACGGGAGCAGCTGGAGAGTGGCTGAGAAAGGCTCGAGAGCAGCGTCGCTGTACCGTGTGATGATATCGGTGTACTCCAAGCGAACTCCGAGCATGATCGTCCAAAGTGCCCACAACTGTGTGCCCCGTGAGGTCCCCAGACGCGTGTAAATACGCATGGCGCATTGCCAGTAATCCGCCGCAGGCTTCGCTGGTCCTTGATGGAGCGAGTGGAAAGCACGAATGTGTGACGCACGTGTGGCGTGCATCTCTGCGGCCAGTAGGGACAACGCCAGATCCCAGCCTCCACGAGGATCAGCTCCGGTGCCTGTGCCAGCCTCGCCAAGGAATGGGCAGAAGTCGACGACTGTCTCGCGTGGCATAGCATAGAGAAGTCCTCGCATGGCCCGGGCTGCTGTCAGCACCTGTGCTGGATCTGTAGACTGGTATGGGCTGTGGTAGTGAGGCCACACTCCCTCGGAAACAGGATCTCCCACACCTGAAACAGGATCTCCCAACAGTCAAATCCATCCTCGCTGATGTATCGTAGAGGTGGTGCCTCAAAGTCCTTTGGCTGCCGCTCCGTGGGGAGAGCAACCGCGGGCTGAGGAGGGCGAGAGACGGGGAAAACTCCTAGAAGGGNGCATAGAGAAGTCCTCGCATGGCCCGGGCTGCTGTCAGCACCTGTGCTGGATCTGTAGACTGGTATGGGCTGTGGTAGTGAGGCCACACTCCCTCGGAAACAGGATCTCCCACACCTGAAACAGGATCTCCCAACAGTCAAATCCATCCTCGCTGATGTATCGTAGAGGTGATGCCTCAAAGTCCTTTGGCTGCCGCTCCGTGGGGAGAGCAACCGCGGGCTGAGGAGGGCGAGAGACGGGGAAAACTCCTAGAAGGGGGTGATCACCGGGAAAGTCAGGTGACGATCGAATCGGGGACACGGGTGGAGCTCGGGTACCCATCTGCAGCTGACGGAGGCGCTCCTGTAGAAGACGAATCTCCCGCTCCTGGGAGTCATCCTCAAAGTCTGGCATGAAGGGCTCGTCATCAAGGAGGTCCGCAGGTGGCGGAGAAACCACGCCAGGAGGTGAAGCAGGCGGAGCATCTGTCACGTGCACCTGGGCCGAGTGCTGGGTGGAGGCCGCAACGCCGGCAGCTCCTTGAGAAATCCGCGAAGGAGCCGTGGACTGAGCACGCAGAAGCTCAGTCAGTGTGCGGATCGCGTCAGTCTGCTTTCGCTACAGACGACGCATCTCCTCCTGCTAGTTGCGCAAGTCCGCAATGGCCTGCAAGCGAGGGCTCAACACCCCTAAAGAAGAGGAGGAGGGACCACCTTGTCCCTTGTCCTTGTCGTCGGGCGAACTCATGTCGCCGCTCACTATGGGACGAAAGGTCAAGTTTGTCAGATTTCAAAACCGTCTGCGTTTCTCGAGGAGTTGAAACGCTGGCAACGTTTGACTGTCCAGGTGAAAATTTGGCTGTGTAATGCTGATGTCAGCAAGTGGTTGCTGATGTCAGCACGACCTGATGACGCCCCCTTCCCTTTTTNAGGAGGAGGGACCACCTTGTCCCTTGTCCTTGTCGTCGGGCGAACTCATGTCGCCGCTCACTATGGGACGAAAGGTCAAGTTTGTCAGATTTCAAAACCGTCTGCGTTTCTCGAGGAGTTGAAACGCTGGCAACATTTGACTGTCCAGGTGAAAATTTGGCTGTGTAATGCTGATGTCAGCAAGTGGTTGCTGATGTCAGCACGACCTGATGACGCCCCCTTCCCTTTTTTTTTCTTTTCACGGTTCTGCGCGCGCGTGTGGAGCCGCTTTGCGGTGGCACGCGGCAGCTTTGCAAAAGCTGCGCAGCAGCTTCCGCCCAGCTGCTGCTGCAGCTGTGCTGTCAGCTGCAGCAGCAGCTGCGTCGCTACGTGTGCAGCGGTGGCAGCAGCGGCTGTGCGGCTGCTGCTGCTGCTGCGTGTTGCGGCTGCTGGTGCTGCCGCGCGCTACGGCTGCTGCTGCGCGCTGTAGCTGCTGCCGGCTGCCGCCGCCGCGCGCCGCTGCTGCTGCCGCTGCTGCGCTGGTGTTGCCACTGCGACTGCCACTGCTGCTGCTGTGCTCCTGCCGCCGCTGCTGCTGCTGCGCTGCTGCTGCCGACGCTGATGCTGCGCTGCTGCTGCCACCGCTTCTGCCACGCTGCTGTGTGGCCGCTGCTGCTGCGCTGCTGTGTGGCCGCTGCTGCTGCGCTGCTGCTACCGCGGCCTCTGCTGCTGCTACTCTGCTACTGCGGCTGTGGGGGGGGGGGCGGCTGCATGCACTGCGGCTGCCACACACCTCTGCCTGGCGGTACATGCTGCTGCTGCTGCCTCTGCAGCTGCGATCTCACGTGGTGGGTGGAGCGCGTTGATGGCGACCGGCCGTCTCCAACAGACCCCAGAAACTCTACTGTTGCGGTGACTCTCACTGCTGCTGCTCTGCTACGTCTCTGCTGCGCAGCTCAGTGAGAACTGTCTCAATGCTCTGATACCATAAGAAAGTACGTAGAAGCTTCCTAGCAATGCAGCCGCTGACCGGGCGTCAGTGCCTGATCAGACGGTGACGACGGTCACAGGTGGTACATGCAACGGCAAGGGTTTGGCTAGGAGAGACAAGACACAGTGTCAGAATGCTTCAATATAGCATATGCAGAGAGAGATGACAAATGACAGGTCCAAGGCATAAATACCTGCCGCGGCGCACGGCGGGTGTCGCACGCGGCAGTCCAAGAGCTGCCCTAAAACCGGCCCAAAACCACTGTTTTGGCCGTAACTCTGCGCACACACATCAGAATGCTGTGCCGTCTGAACCTAGACGTGCAGAATCAAAAGACGGACGCTACGACTGGTCACATGCATGCATCNCAGCAAAGAGTCCCGGTGGCATCTGGGGCTCTGGAACACTGGCCGGTCAGCTCCAAGCGGGTAGTCCGCCGCCTGTCGTCGCGCCGGCGTCACCAGGGCCGCCTGCCTCAGGGATCTGCACGAGTATGGACACGGCCGAGTGGTCACAGTAAACTGTACAGGAACGGCACAAAGCAGAACACTGTCGATGGTCGAGGTTATCTTCAATGACGTACTCCGTTTCCCTACCCACTTGTATAAGAGGTGGAGGTGCAATGTCTCAGCCTGGAAAGTCTTGACGAGGGTTGTTGTGATGTCCGAGTGCGAATCACACTGTTGCAAGACTGGTGATGGCAGAGGGGATGTAGAAAATATTCATGGTAGCCGTGGCTCCTTAGTCGAGATAGCAAAGATTTCCTGATCTTGATGAACTCGTCGGCTCAGGTAATTTAAAGGAGGTAGCATCGTGTTTCAACCATGATGAAAGCTAAAAGGCAGGATCAGGGAAGTAACTGTTGAAGGGGAGGTAATGGTAGTTGTTCATGGGTTTTGATATGTCTCTATCTCAAAACGTCCATGATACTTGAACCTCCTACCTTTGCACAGCTCAAGGTCTACAAAATCCATCTGGCTTAAGGAGATTTTCAGCTCAATTTTGATGTTTGGGTCTAGGCTGTTGAATGTGGTGAGAAAGGAGTCGAGGCCTTCTCGACTTCCCAACCAAATGATGAGCCCATCATCAATGTAACACCTATGTAGCAATGGTGTGACATTTGTGAGATGGTGGAGCTTTCTATCTAGGCAACTCATGAACAGAATGGCGAATGCTGGGGCGAGAGGTAGCCATTTACCTCATGGTAAGTTGTACCTTGGTATTCAACATACGAGTTATGCATGACCCATGAGAGGATTTGTATGACTGCTGGTGCTCGTGGATGCTGAGCTTGGTGGAGAAGCAGTTGGATGACGCTGAGGGCCTTGGAGAGAGGAATGCGTGGGTAGAGGGAGACGACGTCTTACATTGCAAGAAGCACCTGCGGTGGAAATACCTTTTCTTCTAGCTCAAGTGGAAACGTTTTGCTATCTTTAAGGAAGGTAGGCTGCTTGAAAACCAGTTTTTTTAGCTCTCCATCTAGCTTCCGAGGAACGTTGGATGTGATCCAACTATGGCAAGTGGCGATTGGACGGCCGACCGGTGGATTTTTGTGCACTTTGATGATGCAATAGAAAGTTGCTTCTGGTTTGTGGTTGGAGATGTTGTGCAAGAAATTCTTCCTGTGTGGAGATGACAGGATTCTAGAGTTTTTTGTCTGCTCCATGATGTGGAGCAGTTGTGCCTCAATCTCGTCAACGTCATAGGTTTGAGCCTGGTATGTGCTCAAGTTGTGAAGACGAGTCAAACAAAGCTGGTTGTACCAATATCTGTCAATCACTACCGGGCCAAGATTCTTGTCTGTAGCTTTATCACTATGTTTCCATCATCTCAGAGTGACTTCAAGGCTGACCAGAGGTGGCTTGGGAGTGCCTTCCTCTGAGAAAAACTAGAGGAATTGAAACCACATGCTACTTCAGACATCAATTTTTTGAACTCTTCCTCCACTGGTAGTGGTGCCGGTGGAGGCTTCCACTTAGGATTTGGGACATAGAGCTTTGGGACGCACACCCTTGGACCAACTGCTCTACGTTCCAAATCCTAAGCGCAAATCTCCACCCGCACCATTACCAATGGAGGAAGAGTTAGAAAACTCATGTCTGAAGTAGCATCTGCATTCAATTCCTCTACTTTTCCTGGGAGGGAGACACTCACAAGCCACCTCTCGTCAGCCTTGAAGTCACTCATCGATGACGGGAACATAGTGCTCAAAGCTGCTGACAAGAATCCTGCCCTGCTAGTGATCGATAGAGATAGGTACAATCAGCTCTACCAGACTAAAAAATGTGACATTGATGAGATTGAGGCACAACTGCTCCACATCAAGGAGCAGAGAAACGGCTCTGGACTCCTTTCATCTCCACACTGGAAGACGTTCTTGCACAAAATCTCCAACAGTATGTCAGAATGCAATCCGCATGGATGCAGTCCCGACGTTGGTCTGATAGTCTCTATTGGTTCATGTCTACTGTTTTGGGCGAATCTGAGACTCAGCGTGAGCTTTCTGGTCGCCTCATGCTATCCGGGAGAGGATTTGAGACAGTCAGTTTTGCGAAGAGGATAACGCCATTTTGCGTTATACTTTGTACATGGACATGATCAAAACATTTATAGGGCTAGTCATGAGCTCTCCAACGCACCAAACCGTGCGCGATTCGGCCAAGCGTAGCCCAAGTTATGCTTGCCGAAGCGCAGGTCTCACCCACCACAGAAACCCCTAATGCTTCCATGGCGCGCACACACCGTGGCGCCTTCCTTCACGTGCGAAGCACCTTTCCCAAGGCGTAAATCCCATTGCACGCGGTGCTAGGGTCCCCTGAATTGTTTTTTCACGCACCCTGCCCACTTTTGGGTCGAATTTGGTGATGGGGTGTGACGAGGTTCGAAACCTGTCCACAGACCTGCAGTCAGATTTTTGACGAAGTCCCCGAGTAACAAAACGTTCTACTGAGTTTCGGACGCCGAGCCAGGTTTTTGGCGAAGTCCCTCAGTAACAACCTGCACTACAGGATCCGGTGGATGATCCACCTGATCAGGTGGATTATNGCAGGCCTTCCGGAGCAATTTCTCCACATGGTACTTTTGTTACTCGGTCCGGTCAATTATCCACCGGATTTCGAGTCGCAGCCGGCTCCCAGAGCCACTGCGTACACCCCAACTTTGGAAGGTCATATCTCCCTCGATATTTGTCCGATTCCGGCGAAACAACTTCCACCGGACTTAGCGACTCGTCAAATTTGAGGAGCAATCCTTCATTTTAGGATCTGAGCAATCTTTGAGTTGCCAGATCCGCTGGCGCGGAGTTTCCACTTTCTGACGGCTCGTCGGCGCCTCCCGTCGCCGCACTTGGACATGCGGAGGGGCAATGTTTTAACATTCTCCCCCTTGCACCTGCCATGCCCGCTGCTCGTGCTTGCTCTATCTCATGTTCCGCTGTGCCCTGCAGCCCATCATAGGTTGTCTTCCCAAGCCCGGCCACACTCATATGTTGGTCCGCGGGTTGCGCTTTGGTCAAGTAATCCGCAAGCTTGTTGTGTGTGCTACAACTTTGTAGCACCACCTGCCCCTTTTCAGTCATGTCCGTTCTTCTTTCATTTGGGCAATGGATGCCAAATTCGACTTCACGGCTGCATCCCATTGCTCCCCCTCGGGTCGCGCAAGCGCCTCTTGCACGGTTGTCGGATCCATTGATGCAACCAGCATGCACCGCGTCATGCCGATCCATTGACCGGTGCCTGCATTGAAGTGCTTCCCCGCTCTGCTGCAATCCTTCCGACTCTACTCGCTTTGGTAAATCATCAACCAGACGGCTCCCAGAGGGTCTCTCCCACTCTGGCAAATCATCGACCGGACGGGCGCCGCGTCTGGAGGAATTTTGTCCGACGCCCGACGCAAAATCCACCAGGAGTCCACGCTTTGACACTCTTAGTGCCTCCTCTGAAGGATCTTCCTCCAGATCTTCAGCCCAACTTCTATGTTGTCGGAGTCCTCCGTGCCGGCAGCTGCACCTGCTGCACCGCCGTGCTCCGACGTCACATCTTTGACCTCCGCGTCCGCCGGCTCCTTGTTGTCAAGGAGCGGGAACCACTCCCCCTGGTATGGAGTGTTCCCAACGCTCACGTCCATACTGCTGCTTCTGAAGCCCTGCTGCAACTCCCCTGGTAGCTTCTCCGGCAGCAGGTTTCTCCAGTAGCTTCCTCCAGCAAGATCGTGGTGCTCTTGCACTGCTGCAACTATGCCCCCCTGTGGGCATAGCTTTCAGTGCTCCCGGCTACTCCACAAGAGTGCGTATGGCCTCTTACCACTGCCACCTCGCCCTGCTGCCGTTGGAGTTTGCGGCTGCTTCCGTCTGGTACCGAGCCGCACCGTGGAGACCGTGGTTCTTTTAGCCGCTTATCAGTTGTGCTCTCGTACATTATGCCTGTCTACCGCTTGGTGCACCCCTCCTCAACTTTGCTTTTTGCGTCTTGAGTCTGCACCCCGTTGTTGACAACACTCGCATCCTGCACCCACTCAGCCTCGTGCTATTACGACCACTGGCCGAGGTGGCCTGGTGCGTCCACTTGCACTTGCCACCACTCATGGTCCCTCAGCATTTGCAACCAACTTGCTGCATGGCGTGGCCCATTTTACCACCCGTCTGCTTCTTGGTGACTTGGCGGCTGCTTCTCGCTTGTTGCCGATGCTTGCTGATTCAACCCGCCTCTTCTGTTTTGAGGCATTGGAAGCGCTCGCCTCCAGCTAGCCTTCCATTCTAGTGGAAGCCATTGACAGCGCCACTGCTGCTGCTTCATCCGCTGCCATTGGAGCCGTTTTGCTCCATCCAGGTCATCCTGCATTCTGCAGCACCCTTGGCACGTCCCCGCTTGGACCCAGCGTGAGCCTTGTCACATCCACCCATAGTGGACTTCTTCCTCGCCTTTTGGCGCAGCTGACTTCTCTTGTTGCTACAAGCGCATGCATCACTTGGTGTTGCTATTGCTCGACCTGGTGGCGCCTTCTCTCTATTGAGCATGCAGTTGTTGCCAGGACTTGACGCGCACGTGGCGACCTTCCGTCAGCACTGCCGTGTCGCACTCCAGTTCTGGTACACGATGAAGACGCCCAAACCACTTTTTGTGGTGTGATTTTTCTTGTAGATTGCTTTTGTTGTTGACTTGCACCAGGAAATACCTTCTCTTTTGAAGCATGGTGCCAGCTCCCCCTTTTTGACACGCCCGCTGCGCCTTGCCCGCCACGGTAGCCGTTTTGCTCCACCAAACTTGGTGTTGTGGTGGCTCGACCAGCTGCCGCCTATTTGGGGTTGTTGAGCCTGGCCCGGTTCTGCTGCGCATTTCGTCCCATCGTGCATCCAGTCCAGCCCTCCCGGCTGACGATGCATGCAGACATTCGCAGCTTCCTCGGTTGAGTTTTGCGCCGGCTGATGTCGGCGCCCTCTCGTGGTTTTACTGCTGCACTGCTGCGATCTGCTTCACATGTGTGCACTCTTGGCCCCACACCGATGTGTGTTCAGCGGGCTCCCTTTCGAACTCGCCATGTGTCAGTGCCACTTGTGCCATTGATCCAGCATTACTCCACTTACCCATGGCCATGATGCGTCGCGCCCAAAGCCAGCGCCTCTCCTGCCAATCATGGAGCTTGATGAGTTGAAGCCGCCCTCGCTATTTTGCGTGNCGCCCCGCGCCCTCTCATGGTCTGCTGCTCAGTTTGTTGCATCCCACTTGATGCGTGAAGGGTTGCCTTGCCACTGGGAAAAGCCACCACGAGCGCCTCATTGCTGCAAGTAGTCACGCCAGCATGCTCACAGCAGCAATGCGCGTTCCACTTGACCTGCTGCAAGCGCTCCTCCACGTGGGTGTGGATGCCTCGGAGGGTTTGAGGCATTCCAACGTAGGAGTAAATGAGTCGACAGAGGACCGAGCGCCATGGCTGATTTCTGCCCATCTCACCGCCTCAAGGCAGTTCATGGCATGGCTCAGCCGAGCCTGCTGCAATGCTACATGGAGAAGCCCGGTGCCACCGGCGTGGATTATCACGCCGCCCGCCTTCTCGCAAGGACCCATTGCAGTAACTGCCCCCTTTGATGTGGCAGGCCTCCTGCCACACTGCTGTCCTCGTACCGCCACTGCCTGAGCACGCAGAGAGCCCAGCATCGGCCTCTCTTGTCGCTTGTTGCGTGCACACCGTGCACCGTGGCGATCGCCTCTCAGATCATCTCGTTGCTCGCGGAAGCCGTGTAGGCGTTTTTGGCTGTGAGCCTGTGGGCCCATAACCCTTTGTCAGAATGCAATCCACATGGATGCAGTCCCGACATTGGTCTGATAGACTCTATTGGTTCACGTCTACTGTTTTGGGCAAATCTGAGACTGAGCGTGAGCTTTCTGGTCGCCTCATGCTATCTGGGAGAGGATTTGAGACAGTCAGTTTTGCGAAGAGGATAACGTCATTTTGTGTTGTACTTTGTACATGGACATGATCAGAACATTTATAGGGCTAGTCATGAGCTNCGGCTAGGTCAGTTCTGGAGATCGGGCATGCCCCCCGCATGCCACCCGGCCGTCCTCAATGACGGCCGACCGCGCTCCTCAGTTTTGGAGCGTCGGACCCCGGCGCATGATAATTGCGGACCTGGTGTGTCGTCCTCCTCCCAAGATCTTGGCAAGGTCCACAAATTCCGCTGTGCACGTCACCCTCATGTGGCATAACATGCCACCATGCCGTCTGGCCCTCCACGCGGCATCACGACAATTGGTGCCCGTTGGACGCGTCTCGCTCCCCGTGTCGCCGTCTCCAGCTTGATGGCGGCCGATGTAGGCGGATGAAGACGCCGCCCCGCGCCCTCTCATGGTCTGCTGCTCAGTTTGTTGCATCCCACTTGATGCGTGAAGGGTTGCCTTGCCACTGGGAAAAGCCACCACGAGCGCCTCATTGCTGCAAGTAGTCACGCCAGCATGCTCACAGCAGCAATGCGCGTTCCACTTGACCTGCTGCAAGCGCTCCTCCACGTGGGTGTGGATGCCTCGGAGGGTTTGAGGCATTCCAACGTAGGAGTAAATGAGTCGACAGAGGACCGAGCGCCATGGCTGATTTCTGCCCATCTCACCGCCTCAAGGCAGTTCATGGCATGGCTCAGCCGAGCCTGCTGCAATGCTACATGGAGAAGCCCGGTGCCACCGGCGTGGATTATCACGCCGCCCGCCTTCTCGCAAGGACCCATTGCAGTAACTGCCCCCTTTGATGTGGCAGGCCTCCTGCCACACTGCTGTNTCAGAATGCAATCCACATGGATGCAGTCCCGACATTGGTCTGATAGACTCTATTGGTTCACGTCTACTGTTTTGGGCAAATCTGAGACTGAGCGTGAGCTTTCTGGTCGCCTCATGCTATCTGGGAGAGGATTTGAGACAGTCAGTTTTGCGAAGAGGATAACGTCATTTTGTGTTGTACTTTGTACATGGACATGATCAGAACATTTATAGGGCTAGTCATGAGCTCTGCAACGCACCAAACCGTGCACAATTCGGCCAAGCGTAGCCCAAGTTATGCTTGCCGAAGCGCAGGTCTCACCCACCACAGAAACGCCTAACGCTTCCATGGCGCGCACACACCGTGGCGCCTTCCTTCACGTGCGAAGCACCTTTCCCAAGGCGTAGATCCCATTGCACGTGGTGCTGGGGTCCCCTGAACTGTTTCCACGCACCATGCCCACTTTTGGGACGAGTTTGGTGATGGGGTGTGACGAGGTTCGAAACCTGTCCGCGGACCTACAGTCAGATTTTTGACGAAGTCCCCGAGTAACAAAACGTACTACTGAGTTTCGGACGCCGAGCCAGGTTTTTGGCGAAGTCCCTCAGTAACAACCTGCACTACAGGATCCGGTGGATGATCCACCTGATCAGGTGGATTATCCACCGGACGCCTCGGCAGGCCTTCCGGAGCAATTTCTCCACATGGTGCTTTTGTTACTCGGTCCGGTCAATCATCCACCGGATTTCGACTCGCAGCCGGCCCCCAGAGCCGTTGCACACACCCCAACTTTGGAAGGTCATATCGCCCTCGATATGTGTCGGATTCCGGCGGAACAACTTCCACCGGATTCAGCGACTCGTCAAATTTGAGGGGCAATTCTTTATTTTAGGATCTGAGCAATCTTTGAGTCTCCAGATCCGCCGGCGCGGAGTTTCCACTTTCTGACGGCTCGTCGGCGCCTCCCGGCGCCGCACTTGGGCATGCGGAGGTGCACAAAAATCCATTGGTTGGCCGTCCAATCGCCTCTTGCCATATTTGGATCACATCCAATGTTTCTTGGTGGCTAGATGGAGAGCTACAAAAACTGGTTGTCAAGCAGCCTACCTTCCTTACAGATAGCAAAACTTTGCTACTTGAGCAAGAAGAAAAGGTATTTCCACCAGAGGTGTTCCTTACAATGTACGACGTCGTCTCTCTCTACCCAAGAATTCCTCTCTCCAAGGCCCTCAGCTTCATCCAATAGCTTCTCCACCAAGCTCAGCATCCACGAGCACCAGCAGTCATTTAACTTCTCTCATGGGTCATGCATAACTCGTATGTTGAGTAGCAAGGCACAGTTTACCATGAGGTAAAGAACCACCAGTCGCTCCAGCATTTTCCATCCTGTTCATGAGTTGCTTACATAGAGAGCTCCACCATCTCACAAATGTCACACCATTGCTACATAGGTGTTGCATTGATGATGGGCTCATCATTGGGTTGGGAAGTCGAGAGGGCCTCGACTCCTTCCGCACTACCTTTAACGGCCTAGACCCAAACATCAAACTTGAGTGGAAAATCTCCTCAACCCAGACGGATTTTCTAGACCTTTAGCTTTACAAAGGCAGGAGGTTCAAGTATCATGGATGTTTTGATATGGCAAAACATAACAAATCCATGAACAACTACCTTTACCTCCTCTTTAAGAGTTACCACCCTCAGAGCTGCCTTTGAGCTTTCATCATGGCTGAATTACGATGCTACCTCTTTCGAACTTCCTCAGCCAAGGAGTTCATCAAGATCAAGAAATCTTTTCTATTTTGACTGAGGAGCCGCGGCTACCCTGAGAGTTTTCTACATCCTCTCTCCTCACAGGTCCGACTTTCTCATCGAGTGGGGAGCATACGAGCACTCGCTCACGCATCTTCTACTACTTCTACTCCAACCACAGGCAGGCCCTTGGTGATGAAAACCACTTTGAACCCACGTTCAGAGGGTCTTTACCTTGGAAAAAATCTCAATTTTTTTTAAGAATGATTGAGAAGATTTAACATTGATGTGTTTAGCCCTTGGATTCTTCTGGCGTGGAGACTGCCCAGAAAATTTAGATTCTACCTAGTGTCCTCCAGGCCAGAAATTAAGCATGGTGGTCACCCATGGTTAGAGAGTCGAACTCTCCTTTAACGATTTGTTAGTGATACAGGTATATCTTGTCTGTCGACCTGTCATTCTCTCCATGGGCGCCACTGAAGGCCACCCGGCCGAAACGCGTACGCGTAGGAGTATTTTGACCTGTCAAGTTTTTCTTTTAGATCGTTTATTTTTCCTCTCTGTTTGACAACACCAAGGTTGTGGCACTGAGATGCCCACCCGGACATCGCGCTAGGTTAGATCACTCCGTATTTTGAAACCACTACTGTTATGCCAAGCAGGACGTGGGTGTTCCACGAGGATGAGGTGCAAAGCTGAAGATGATTTGAGGATTTTCATGGGAGGGATAAATTTCATTGAACAATACATTCACTTTGATCAAACATCTTTAATAAGCCCTGTGTTACGTGGAGCAGAATGTAGGTGGTTCACAAGGATGAGGTGAGGGACAAAAGACGACTCAGGTGTTTGATACGTCCAGCAGAACATAGGTGGTTCACAGGTATGAGGTGCTGGACAACAGAGGATTCGGGTGTTTGGGACAAATGCATTATCTGTGTTTAGCACTTAATGTACTTTGATGACCAATGTTGAGTGAGTCAAGCATATACATACAATGTCAAGAATGAGAATGAAGCATAAGTCGGGTCATTGGTGTTCGAGCAGAGCGACACGTCCGAGGTTGTGACGTGAGTGGTGGATTCAAGAAGTTTAGCCAAGAAGTCGGGTTTGAGAATATCGTGACACTTCTTTACAAATTCCGCGTGTCATCGACAAGTCAACCGATCAATATCGAAGCATCGATATGGTTCCCGACTCTTCTGCCAGCCATTCTGGATTGTGGTTGAAGTTGTTGGAAACTTCTGGAATGGAACGCCGTAGGTCGGGGCAGTTGGCCAAAATACCCTCGGCCGAACTGAAAAAAATCTGGAAGTCGTTGCGCGTTGGGCCATGAATGTAAGAAAAAAAAGATCAATTACAAGCTGTAGGGACTCGTGTACGTCAGGAACGTAACACGTCCCCCCCTTTTGGCCGCGACCTCCCTGCACGTTGGCAAACATAAGTCAGTGACGCCAGAAGTAGCCGTCGATCAGATGATTGACGTGTCCGAGATTGTTGTAGGGCTCCGAGCTGTTGTGCGCAGCAGCAAAGCCTTACAATTCCGTTGCTTTTCCACAACGCCAATGTCTGAGGATATCTTCAAAGAAGTACTCCGTATCCCCGTCCACTTGTACAAAAGGTGGAGGTGCAATGNTTCAGGAACGTAACACGTCCCCCCCTTTTGGCCGCGACCTCCCTGCACGTTGGCAAACATAAGTCAGTGACGCCAGAAGTAGCCGTCGATCAGATGATTGACGTGTCCGAGATTGTTGTAGGGCTCCGAGCTGTTGTGCGCAGCAGCAAAGCCTTACAATTCCGTTGCTTTTCCACAACGTCAATGTCTGAGGATATCTTCAAAGAAGTACTCTGTATCCCCGTCACTTGTACAAAAGGTGGAGGTGCAATGTCTTGGCCGGGAAAATCTTGACGAGGGTTGTTGTGATGTGATTCATCATTGTCTATTTGTACAGCTTACTTTGACCACTTGGTCATGTCCATGCTCGTGCAGATCCTTTGTGCGGACCCAACTAGCGCTGGAGCATTGACGCGTGGTGGTTCCACCCGCCACCAGCTGCCACATAGCTGCCACGACATCTTAGGTGTTTGCAGGGATGCTTTGCAATTTTTCTATAGCTGATAGAGTTTCCTCTATGCACTGGCTTCTGAGCCTGATTTGCATATCTTGTATTGTCTGTCCGCCGATCAATTGCGGACCTGTGCGTGTGACCAGTCATAGCGTCTAACTTAACATTCTGCATCTCTAGGTTTTGATGGTGTTGCGTTGGGGTACATGTATGCAGAATTATGGCCAAAACAATGGTTTTGGGCTGGTGTTTGGACAAATGGACACGGCCGATTGCGTCACCCGCTATGCATCGCGGCAGGTATTCGTGCTGTGTACTTTTCACTTGTCATTTCCCTCTGTATGTTTTAGCTTTGATACCATGAGAAACTACTAGAAAGCTTCCTAAGCTTGTTACTGCTGACGTGGGGACACTGTCCAGTCAGCTGCACACAAGCAAGCAAGCAGGTGAAAGCAATAGCAAACATCAGGCTAGGGAGAGGTGCACAATATCACAAGCAGCAAGACCCCTCTCGGTGAGCTACGCCGTTGAGATATTGCACCAACAGCAGCAGTGAGAGTCACCGCCATTGTCATGTCCTGGGACATGTCCCAACTGATGTTAGCAATAGAAATGTTACCATGCAATCGCCACTACCGTTGCAAGAGGAGCTATGACAGTGATGAGCTCTATAAGCCATGGCAAGCAACAACAGCAGCACCGGGTGGTAGCAACAGCCATTTCTGGCTACCAGCCTATACACGAGAAAAATGAGAAGTAGCTCGCAACAGTAGATCGCGGCGGCGGCTGCGAGCAGCGGCATCTCACAGTGGCAGCAACAGCTTTCAACAGTGGTGGGATCAGTAGCAGCAAGCGACAACAGTAGCGTAGTAGCAACAAGAGAAGCAACAGCAACGCAACAGCAGTATTGCAGTTGCTGCAATGATAGTAGTAGCAACAGTAGCACTGCGGCAGCGACAGTAGCTACAGGAGGACAATAGCAGTTGCGGCGGCCAAAGCAACAACAGATTTGTCGTAGTGGCAGTGATGAGCTTGCACAACTGTGCTATTGCACAAAAGTGCTGTTGTGAAGCACTTTTATGCAACTACGCAGAAATTGCATAGCACTACGCCGGCTTGTGCAGTCCTTGTGCAGCCACGAACAGGGGGCAACGCGGTCATCCCCACCGGTCACGCAGAGTCTGCGTGACTAAGAAAAGTTATCATTTTTCTGCTAGTGTAAAGAATGCTGATGCAATCATCACCTGTGATAACGTCAGCATTTTTTAGGTAAAAATGTCAATCCATCTCAATGTTTCAGCTCCTTGAGAAGCGTTGTCCGTTTCCTGTTCCAATCGTTTTGAAGTTTGACCCCATACTCAGCACTATGATGTCGTTGGTGCGTGACAAGGAGAGAGGGCTAGGAGACCNCACCTGTGATAACGTCAGCATTTTTTAGGTAAAAATGTCAATCCATCTCAATGTTTCAGCTCCTTGAGAAGCGTTGTCCGTTTCCTGTTCCAATCGTTTTGAAGTTTGACCCCATACTCAGCACTATGATGTCGTTGGTGCGTGACAAGGAGAGAGGGCTAGGAGACCCCTCCTATTCCTTCTCTTTGGGCATTGTGAGTCCATGGATATAGTCACTCGCGACTGACAAGCTTCGTTGATTGCAGGTTAAGGTGCGCTGGCAGCGGCAACAGCAGTCCGACGCATTGCAGGGGATTGCAAAGTTACTATGGGGTTATTTAGGGACCTCACAACAGCCACGAGGATGATCTGATAGCGCTGCACCATCCGTTTAGTAGTCTACACCCTTCACAGTGTCGCGGTCTCAACACCCCTCATCACATGTTGACACGTGAGATGAGGAGGAGATAGAGCATGACATACGCGAGCACGAGATTTGTGTGCTTGAGGAGTGCATCCGTGAGACATGTTTGGGGTTGAAGCCTCTCACTCTACCACCTTCTTGCTGTTAAGATCAGGCATGTCGTTCAGCAATGTTCACTTTTGGTGGCGTTTCTCTCAATGGTGGGCTTCCTATACACCCCTTCCATCATCTCCTGAGCCTGAGGTTGTCCTCCCCACGGAGCGGTGCCCCAAAGACTTTGAGAAACCTCCACCTCATCATGATAGCGATGAGGGTTTTGATTGTTGGGAGACTTTATTTTACGTGTGGGGCATTTCTGAGGGCGTCTGGCCTTACTACCACAGCCAGTATTAGACCCGTGATGCTCACCAGGTCGAGAAATCAGTGAGAGCATAACGCAATCTCCTCTACGCCACGCCACGAGAGATTGTGGTCGACTTCCGACCCTTCCTGGGTGAGACCGGAGCCTTGACTGGAGCACATCCACTCCATGGCTTGGAGCTGGCTTTGACATTTCTTGCTGCAGAGACCCATACCACGAGGGCGGCCCAACTTCGTGAGTTTCAATCCCTCCGTCAAGGTCCCACGGAGCTTGCAACTGACTACTGGAGGCACACGATGTGCCTTTATACACGCCTTAGGACTAGTGGCGGGACGCAGTTGTGGACACTTNCCATGGCTTGGAGCTGGCTTTGACATTTCTTGCTGCAGAGACCCATACCACGAGGGCGGCCCAACTTCGCGAGTTTCAATCCCTCCGTCAAGGTCCCACGGAGCTTGCAACTGACTACTGGAGGCACACGATGTGCCTTTATACACGCCTTAGGACTAGTGGCGGGACGCAGTTGTGGACACTTGACACCATCATGATGGGGGCACACTTAGACCCCGTGAAGCTCTTTACGGGCTTCAACCATGTGGCTTTCTCTAAGTTGTCAAGGTTGTAACAGCTGCTTCCTTGAGCCCATCGCTACTTCCTCAAGGCCACATCGGTGCATGAGGCTGCCATTGCCCATCAACAGAATCCACTAGTTGTAGTAGTGACTGCAACCCCTCCTACGCCTCTGTCCGAGCTCACCAGTCCCACCTCCACCGCTTCCTCCTCCTTATCCTCTACTCCAAGCAAACACACTCAAGACGTTGCAATGGCTGCATAGGGAAAGAAGAGTTAAAAGCGACGTAGGAAGGGATAGCAGCAACAATAGTAGCAGTAGCAGCCGGCGAGTAGCGGCATTGGACGTTCTGTCCACTGCTACAACTATGGAGGAACTCACCGCTACACGGAGTTTGAGCAGCCCCTCTTCTGGACTTGGATCAGGCGTGGCCTTCAAGCGTCACACATGTAGCGGATTTCCTTGAGTGAAACATGGATTGGACACACCGTGACTACGACTACAGTAGACACATCCATTTCATCAGGTGAAAATGGTGATATGGACCCTCGGGATCGCAAGATCGCGGAGCTTCGTAACCTACTAGCACTTCATACTGAAGGAAGTGCGAATGCTTTGTCACCAGTGTTGATCTCATTGTCCGTTGTAGGGCCTCTGCAGCAGCAACGGTACAACGATGGACATCGATGCTACATCGCGTGGAGGTCCCTGGGTCCACCAATTTCGTGGGGTAAAGAGTGGGAATCTTCCACTCNGCCTTCAAGCGTCACACATGTAGCGGATTTCCTTGAGTGAAACATGGATTGGACGCACCGTGACTACGACTACAGTAGACACATCCATTTCATCAGGTGACAATGGTGATATGGACCCTCGGGATCGCAAGATCGCGGAGCTTCGTAACCTACTAGCACTCCATACTGAAGGAAGTGCGAATGCTTTGTCACCAGTGTTGATCTCATTGTCCGTTGTAGGGCCTCTGCAGCAGCAACGGTACAACGATGGACATCGATGCTACATCGCGTGGAGGTCCCTGGGTCCACCAATTTCGTGGGGTAAAGAGTGGGAATCTTCCACTCGCGGAAACGGCTCGGAACCAGCCACGATCAACACTTTGATTTTTTTTTACTATTGACGTGACCATGCACCATCACCAAGTGATGTGGCATGGTCACATGATCATGTTGCCACATTCTCAGTACCATGTTAGGGCACATTGGATGATGTTTTTCTGACCAATCGGATGTAGCCGTAAAGCAGGCCTATCACCAATGCTGTCCGTTGAAGATGAGGTTCCTCAATTCATGTCTCATGACAGGTGGATGAACTTGCATGTTCGATATCTCCAATGTTGATAGGTGGATTGCTGACTTACCATGAGATCCAGGAGGGACGCGGGTGGAGGGGGGCTGGGTACCCCCCTAATCTAGTGGAGAGGGGGGGGAGGGCTCCACCCGGTGGAGGGGCGGTATCCCCCATTTCTCGTCATTCTTGCTCCCAATTGGTTTGGGTGTTCTGTCGCTCGCTCCTTGCAAGTCACAGAGGACTGCCCACTTAAGCAGCCAGGATCCAACACTTAGTCTCGAAC